>JAIGNY010001280.1:585000-833482 GCA_020152595.1 Chiridota heheva | reverse complement strand
CGTGACGTATGCTGCTTACTTTAGTTACCGTACGTATGCTGCTTACTTTAGTTACCGTATGTATGCTGCTTACTTAAGTTACCATACGTTTGCTGCTTACTTAAGTTACCGTACGTATGCTGCTTACTTTAGTTACTGTACGTATGCTGCTTACTTAAGTTACCGAATGTAATATGCCTACTTTTGTTACCTTAAGTATGTTGCTTACTTAAGTTACCCTACGTATGCTGTTTACTTAAGTTAACGTACATATGCTGCTTACTTAAGTTACCGTATGTATTATGCTTACTTTAGTGACCTTAAGTATGTTGCTTACTTAAGTTACCCTGCGTATGCTGCTTACTTAAGTTTTCGTACATATGCTGCTTACTTAGGTTACCGTAGGTATGCTCATTACTGAAGTTAAGTTACGGTATGTATTATTCTTACTTAAGTTACCATAAGTATGTTGCTTACTTAAGTTACCCGAACGTATTCTGCTTACTTAAGTTACCGTACGTATTCTGCTTACTAAAGTTACCATAGGTATGCTGCTTACCTAGGTTGACGTATGTAGGCTGCTTACTTAAGTTAAGATGCATGCTGAAGGAAGGAGACTATTTTATCTGGATGATTTTTTTGGAAGAACTCGGCAATTGAGTTGTGGGGAGCGAGAGAAGCTCTGGGAAGGTTGTACAGGGGGAAAGCAAGGAGAACGTGTTGGATTGTAAGGATGCAGTGGCAATTGTTACAGAGGGGTTGGGGGGAACCAATAAGGAGGTGGGAGTGAGTGAGGTGGGTGTGACCAATTCTAAGGCGGGTAATATGAGCGTTGTCGATCGAGAAAGGTTGTTGATGGTGGATTTGATCGGGATTGTGGGCTGGATAACATGGAGTTTGTTATCAATTTGGAAGTTCCATAAGGTTTGCCAGCGATCACGAACAAGAGAAGCGATAAGCGGTTTGATGTCAGAGAGGGTTTTGGGAAAAGGGGAAGGGAGGAGGTTAAGGGCAAGCTTAGCGGCTGTATCAGCCCTGTCATTGCCAGGGATGCCAACATGGCTGGGTATCCAGAAGAAAAGAACACTTTTCCTGCAGAGGATGGGAGAAAGAGTTTCCGAGGAGGAGGTGGCAGGTGAGGTTATCCCATTTAAGATTGAGTAATGAAGTAAGAACAGCCTTTGAGTCAGAGAAAATGGCAAAGTGACTAAGAGGAGAGTACTCAATAAAGTTGAGGGCGAGGAGAATGGCCTTAGCCTCGGCTGAAAAGATGGATGAGTGGTCAGGAAGTCTGCTACTGAGGGTGATGTCTTGGATGATGGCAGCAGCAGCTGTCTTTGTTGCCTTCCTTGGAGCCATCAGTATAGATGGAGGTGTAATTTGAGAGTTGGTCTTTGATTTGGTTGTGGAGATTGATGAAGAGATTAGGGTGAGTTTGAGTTTTGTTATAAGTGGAGAGGTCTAGGTGGACAGAAGGAAGGGGGGTGGCCCAAGGCGGAAAAGTGGGCCAGGAATAGGTGCCGAGAGTGGCGGGGTTGATGCCAAGTTGAAAGAGGTCTGATTTAATGCGTAAGCTGAAGGGGGGCGATAGGGTTTTAGTCCTATCAAAGAGGGAGGAGAAATTGGGGTACCTAATGAGGTTGTAAACAGGGTTCTGGGTGTTGGTGAGGACTCTAAAAGCATAGGGGAGGTTAAGCTTTTTACATCTAAGTAGAAAGGGGGGTTCGTTGGCTTCAACATGAAGGCTAGTGATTGGGGAGGTCCTGTAGGCTCCTAGACAAAGCCTGAGGGCTTCATTTTGGATGGTGTTAATGTGGTTGAGGTATGAGTTGTGAGCGACACAGTAAACAATATTGCCATAGTCAAGCTTGGCACGAATGGTGAGCCTGAAAATTTTGAGGAGAGCATAGCGGTTCGCTCCCCAAGTAGTGTTGGAGAGCAGTCGGAGGAAGTTGAGGGAGCTATTGCATTTTAGTTTCAGGTTGGTGATGTATGGCTTGTAGGTGAGCTTGGGGTCTAGAGTTAGACCAAGGAACTTTGTGTTTTCAACTTTAGGGATGCGATTCCCATTGAGCACAAAGTTCGGGTTGGGGTGGAGGTTGTTGAAATGACAAAAGTGCATGCAGACTGTCTTGTCTTTGGAGAATCTAAAACCGTTATTGTTGCTCCAGACTTGCAGCTGATTGAGGCTGGTTTGAAGCCTATTTTCAACAATAGGAAAGCTAGGGGAGGAGTAGAAGATGGTGAAGTCATCCACGTAGAGGGCGTTTGATGCTGGGGCCAAGGTCATTCCCGATGTCATTAATGCTCAGGTTGAAGAGAGTGGGGATAGGATGCTGCCTTGGGGGCGCCCTCTTCTTGGGGTGCGGCTTGGAGAGGGTGTGGCCAATGAACTTGGAACTGCCTGGGTGAGAGGAAGTTTTGAATAAAGATGGGGAGGTGGCCTCTGAGGCCAATGGTGTGAAGTTTCCGGGTAATGCCGTATTTCCAAGTAGTGTCGTGTCGAAAGCTTTCTCGAGGTCAAAAAATATGGCAATGAGGTGTTCCTTTTTTGCAAAGGATTCCCGGATAAGCGGTGTCGGCGTAATTAACTGGTCAAGGGTATTGCGGCGTTTTGGAAGCCGCTTTGGTGAGGAGAGAGGATTCTGTTGGTCTCGAGGAACCAGTTTAGTCTCTGATTAATGATCTTTTCCATAATTTTACAGAGACGGCAAGTAAGGGCGATGGGTCGGTAGCTGGTGGGGTCGGTGCTATCCTTCCCGGTTTAAGGACGGGGATGACAATAGCTGTCCTCCAGATAGGGGAAAGGAGTGTGAGGACCAAATGTGGTTGAAGATGGTGAGTAGGGTAGTGGTGGCTTTGATGGGGAGGTGTTTCAGAAACTGATAGGGGATGTTATCTGGGCCCTTGGAGGTGCAGCCAGCGTCGCTGATGGCTTGGTTTAATTCAGAAAGGGTGAGAGGGGTGTTGTAGCTTTCGGGTTGTCAGAGGGAAAAGTGATTCTCCGGGCTTCATCCAAGCTTTTGATTTTGAAAGCATTGGAGTAGTTGGTCGAGGCCGAGATGTTGCTGAAAGAGGCGGCGAGGTGGTCAACGATGTCTTTTTTTATGGGTGAGAAGGTCTCCATTTCAAGAGAGATGGGAGATGGAAGATTTGCCTACTCTGCCGTGGAAGCTGTTAACCATTCTCCAAATCTTCTTAGTGGGGTGTTGGTGGTGAGAGAAGAGATAAAGTTGTTCCAAGTGTTGGTTTTACTGTCCTTGATAGTGCGTCTGGCCTTGGCACGGCTGATCTGAAAGAGGTTAAGGTTATGGGTGGTCGGGTTAGTTTTAAAGTTCCTGAGGTTCTTTTCCAGTTCTTGATGGCGGTTTGCAGTCATCTGAGAACCAGGGATTGGGGGGATGATTTGGGGTTTGGAGGTTTTGGGAATTGAGCAGGTGGCGATGTTGATAAGGATATTACTGAAGTTAGACATGGGATCCTCATCCTCGAGAAGATGGGGAGAGGTGTGAGTCACAGAGGGTTTCAAAAAGGGACCAGTCAGCCTTGTCGAGGTTCCAGTTGGGGTGTGCTCAGTGGGGATTTGAAGATTGGAGTGTATAAGAAGAGGGTAATGATCACTACCACAGAGGTCAGCAGTGACTCTCCAACTAAAGTCAAGGAGGAGGTTAGGGGAACAGATAGACAGGTCAATACAGGTGAGAGAGCCTGTGGCAGGATGAAGGTAGGTCGGGAGTTAGTGTTCAGTAAGGACAGGCTGTGCTGACGGAGAGCGTTTTCGATGAACTTGCCTCTAGGGTGGTGGTATTAGAGCCCCACAGAGGGTTGTGAGTGTTGAAGTCACCAAGAAGGATGAAGGGGGTGGGAAGCTGAGAGATGAGGTTGTTAAGGCTGGTTGGTTGAATGTTGGTGTTGGGAGGGAGATAGATATTGCAGAGAGTGAAAGTTTTGTGGAGGGAGATAGAAATACAGATGGCCTGAAGGTCGGTGTGCACACGAACAGGGCTGTGTGGGATATCGTGTCTAACGAGAATGGAGACGCCACCACAGGCCCTGTCAGCATCCACTTGATGTTTGTGATAGCAAGCAAAGTTGTTAAGGAGTAATGGTCGGTGGTTTTCAAGAAAGTTTCTTGTAGGCAGAAGACGACCGGGTTGAAGGTGGAGGCCAGAAGGTCGATTTCTTCAGAATTGGCCTTAAGGCTCCTAATGTTCCATTGTATGATGTTGTGGGTGTTATTGTAATTGATTGTGGTGTATGCCATAAAGGAGGCGGGGGGTTATCTGGAGGAAGATCTGCTGGGTCTGAGTTCGCTTGTTTTTTCTTTGGATTTGTTTCTTTGGGAGCGATTGTTTTTGAAAATTGGACGAGAAGTATGATCGGTGTGTTCGATGTCGAACAATCCATGCTCTCTTCAGTGTGGGTTTGGGAGGTGGGTTGTTTGTTGATTGGTTGTTTGTTGATATGTTGTTTGTTGATTGGTTGTTTTTTGGTTGGTTGTTTGCTGGTTGATTTGTTGGTTTGTTGGTTGTTTGCTTGGCTGGTTTTAGCTTGATGTATGAAGGTATTAGTGGAGTTGGTGTAGGGGCGGTAGGGGCTTTAGAGTAGGAAGGGGTTGAGGAGAGAAGTGGAGGTGGAGGTGGTGTGGGTATTGGGTGTGATTGGGTTGTTGGAAATGGTGATGGGCTTAGGACTAGGTAAGAAGAGCCAGGTGAGGTCGGTTTGGGCATGGGAGTTAGTTTTTGTTGTGTTAGTTGTGTTTTGGGGCGGAATTAGAGTTAGAGGAGACTACGTTTGAGTAGGAAGGCTTGGAGTTAAGGAAGCGAGGAATTGTTTCCTGGCCTCAGGGTAGGTTATGTTGGGGTTAAGGGTTTTAAGTTTTGTTATTTGTTTTTCCTGAAGCCAGGTGGGACAGTCTTTCGAGAAGGAGGGATGGTTTGCTGGGTGTTTACCGTCACAATTTGTGCAGAGTGGGGTTGGTGCAGGAGGTGTTGTCATGGTCCGGGGCTCCGCAGTTACCACAGCGCTTGGCTGTGGCAGGAGTTTTCCGTGGCCATACCTCTGACAATTGTAGCAACGTAAAGGGTTAGGAATATAAGGGCGACCTGGATTCTCAGGTAGCCGTCAATGATGTGGGAGGGGAGAGTTGGAGTTGCGAAAGTGAGAAATATGGTGTTGGTGGGAATTTCGGCTCCGTCTCTCTTTAGAACGAGACGACGGGCTTGGTTACATGTTGGTTAGCTAGTTCTTCTTGGAGGTCGTCATCGGTCATGTACGCAAGATCGCGGGTGCGTGACGCCTTTGCTGGAGTTTAGGGAACGATGGGGGTGACTGTGATGTCGATACCAGAGTTGGATAGGGTTTTGGTGGAAAGGAGGGTGGTGGCTTGTGTGTCCCTGGTGCAGTGCACCAGGAGATCACCGGATCTAAGGGTAGAGACTTTGGGAGGGTACCGACAAGGCCAAAGAGGGCTTTATGGATGAGGAAAGGAGAAACTTTTTTAAAGCTTTCCTGCTTGTTGGTGGCATGGATTATAAGGATTTTTGGAATTGGGGTTGCAGAATGGTCAATGATGGTAGCAGGTGGGTCACGGGGAGGAGGGGGTCAAGGTCACTGCATAGGCGCTTTGTCATTATGAAAGAAAAAACCAAGGGCCGAGAGACCCGAGGCAGCTAGAAAAAAATCGCGGAACCACTATATGGGGACCGCTGTATTAGTAACGAAGGGCGTGAAAAGTCTGGACAGAACGAGGGAAAATATAATAGAAAAAAAGAAAAGAAACGATCTCACCGAGGATAAAGCCCATCCACCGAAAAGAAAATCCGAAAATGAAGTTATAAAACAAAAAGGTACAAATTGGAGAGAAATTGGAGCGAAAATAGTTTAGGAGAATAGGAGCAGTTGTCACGTCGCTCTCGTACACAAAAGGAGGATTCTGTTTGCTTACTTAAGTTACCGTACGTATGTTGCTTACTTAAGTTACCATACATATGCTGCTTAATTTAGTTACTTCATTTGTCATGCTTACTGAAGTAAACGCACGTATTATGCTTACTTACGTTACTATACATTTGCTGCTTACTTAAGTTACAATACGTATACTGCGTACTTAAGTTATCATACATACGCTGCTTACTTAAGTTACCGTACCTGTGTTGCTTACTTAAGTTACCGTACATATTCTGCTTACTTAAGTTACCATACATATGCTGCTTACTTAAGTTACCGTACGTATGCTGCTTACTTTAGTTACTGTATGTATGCTGCTCACTTTAGTTACCGTATGTATGCTGCTTACTTAAGTTACCGTACTTATGCTGCTTACTTTAATTACCGTATTTATTATGCATACTTAAATTACAGTACGTATTATGCTAACTTAAGTTACGGTACGTATCATGCTACTTAAGTTACCGTACATATGCTGCTTAAATTAGTTACCGTACATATGCTGCTTACTTAAGTTATCGTACGTATGCTGTTTATTTTAGTTACCGTACTTATGCTGCTTACTTATGTTACCGTAAGTATTATGGTTACTTAAATTACTGTATGTTTGCTGCTTACTTAAGTTACCATACTTATGCTGACTTAAATTACCGTACGTATGCTGCTTACTTTAGTTACCGTATTTATCATGTTTACTTAAATTACCGTACATAATATGCTTACTTACATATGCTGCTTACTTAAGTTACCGTACATATGCTGCATACTTAAGTTACCGTACATATACTGCTTACTTAAGTTACCATACATAAGCTGCTAACTTTAGTTACCGTATTTCTTAATTAAGCTTACTCAAGTCACCGTACGTATTAGGCTTACTTACTTATGCTGCTTACTTAAGTTACCATACTTATGTTGCTTACTTAAGTTACCGCATGTATTATGCTTACTTTAGTTATCATAAGTATGCTGCTTACTTAAGTTGTGGGGACTGACCTTATAGTCCACCGGTTTGGATAACATGGTGTGGCCTGGAAGCTGCTGTCACCCTGGGGGTCCTGTAGATGAAAACATAAGAGGATCTCTATGAATACAGGCGTAACTAAGTAAATAGGCAGAGTGTGTGTGCTAGTATAAGAATATGCTTCAATACAATAAAGATGTAATGGTAAATAAATACAATGGGGCCCATGTTGGTATACCTAAATTACCAGAGAAGCGAGATGTTGCAGGTAAAGTAGTTGGATATGCCAGCACTAGTGTTAGGAGTAGGATATACCAACAATCCAAGTAAGTTAGGAACATTCCAAGTAAGTTTGGAATGTAATGCTGGTTGGTCGATTGACCGAATAAGTAAATGAGCAGACAAGACTACCCGAGTGGTCGGCAAGGCAGGTGATGCTCATGAGCTGTGCAGAAGATACCCCGTAAATAATTAGGTTCACAATATGCATTGGCTTTACCGTAGGCAGTAATGCCGCGGCCAAAGCACGGGACCTTATGAATGCAATAAGTAATGTATACCAAGCAGGCGAGTTAGCTTTATATTATAACATGTATATCATAACTTGTAACGGTAATAGAATCACAAGGCAAAGGTGCATGGTATAAAGACATGATAACCATAAGTACATAGAAAGGTACTAAGAGAATATAAAGGTACTTGGGTAAAGTAAAGCAGCTTAGCAGGCGAAATGGTGCCATGTATCCTACTTTACAAAATAAAATTGTTACACCTTTATCTATTAGGGGAGGCCAAAATAGTTCTAAGCCACCCAATAAAATTATTGGTGGGGGCCCCACAACACCAGAAGAATATATGAGGTTTAGCAGGTCTTAAATTTAACCACGAAAAAGAAGGAAGGGGGTATATGTATAAAGAATAGTCATTTATGGTAAAAGATTATGAAAAGCATTATAGGAGAAGATATTAGGGAGAACAATTAGGATAACAACATTTCATCTTTGACATACAAAAGCAGGTCCAAGACTCAGGCTGGTGGGGGTGGGGGATGGGGAAGGAGGGGGGGGGGGGAATGGAGATACTGTACCCAAATATATACTGAAAAAAACCCCATCTATGGTGTTGTTGCTATGGCAATGTTCAACAAAATGCCAGTCCAGAACCAACTAGTATTTATGTCCGGGCTAGTTGATTTACAACTTGATATGCCCGCCAGGCAACCATAAATTGATCGAAACTTAATAGAGTGAATTTCTCTTTAAAATTTAATTCATTACACAGATTAAACCTACTACAATATAACTGATGGAAATGCCTAACTTAAATCAGGCTAATATTCCATTCATTTAGCAGCCAAAATATTTTGTTACAAACCTCACCGTAACAACATCACACATGTACATGCACCCATACATAGTCTTTGCTAAGACTGGAAATCAGTTAATTTTCTCTCTAAATTTTCCTCTTATATTTTCATCTTATTCCGTTAAAATTTGATACTGAGAAATTTTCTGAGGTGAGGAATCCAGAAAGGGACATTGATAACAGTCCAAGGACAATTCTTAATGGTGCAAGGAATGTGTGAGCTTGAAATTTGAATTTTATTATATTTATAGAAATTTAAAAGATCACTTTTTCGCAAGGTTATGTCCATAATTAAAAGCCTGGTAGAAGCCTGTAATACTGTACATATATGTACCTCAAAACTAGATCCCAGTCAAACATGGGAATGGTAACTTCATTAGTTTTCATTTTACAACATTTTAAACTTTGACATGGATTTGCATACAGGACAAGTATAGCTAAAACAATTAAGAAAATGAAAATGTATTGAGCTTCAGTAATTGTATTTCCAAGTCCCAGTGTTACAACAAAACTGAGGAAAAGACATCAAATGTCTTCCAGAATAGCTGACTAAAAATTGTCATCATAAGGTGGCCAAACAAAATCTTGGATGCACTAACACAAATACTAAAGTGAGAAAAAGGAGATAAAACTGGATTAGGCACATTCTCAAGAGAGACCAAACAATTTAGGTAACACTGCTCTCACATGGCAACTTGATGGTTTGGTTTGGTTTGGTTTGTTGATGTCTAATGACACCACGACAGTCAGTCAAATGAGCCAAGAGGGTGTTAATCAATTATGGTGTAAGATTTAAGATAGAGCAAGTCTGCTTTTACCACAAGTAAGTACTGTATTGCTATGAGCAAGTCTGTTTTTACCACAAGCAATACTGTATGGCTACGAGCAATCTGCTTTTACCATGAGCAAGTCTGCTTTTACCACAAGCAAGTACTGTATTGCTATGAGGAAGTCTGCTTTTACCACAAGCAAGTCTGCTTTTACCACAAGCAAGTACTGTATTGCTATGAGCAAGTCTATGAGCAAGACTGCTTTTACCACAAGCAAGTACTGTATTGCTATGAGCAAGTCAGCATTTACCATAAGCAAGTACTGTATTGCTATGAGCAAGTCTGCTTTTACCATGAGCAAGTCTGCTTTTACCACAAGCAAATACTGTATTGCTATGAGCAAGTCTGCTTTTACCATAAGCAAGTCTGCTTTTACCACAAGCAAGTACTGTATTGCTATGAGCAAGTCTGCTTTTACCACAAGCAAGTACTGTATTGCTATGAGCAAGCCTGTTTTACCACAAGCAAGTACTGTATTGCTATGAGCAAGTCTGCTTTTACCATGAGTAAGTCTGCTTTTACCACAAGCAAGTACTGTATTCCTATGAGCATGCCTGTTTTTACCACAAGCAAGTACTGTATTGCTATGAGCAAGTCTGCTTTTACCATGAGTAAGTCTGCTTTTACCACAAGCAAGTACTGTATTCCTATGAGCGTGCCTGTTTTTACCACAAGCAAGTACTGTATTGCTATGAGAAAGTCTGTTTTTACCATGAGTAAGTCTGCTTTTACCACAAGCAAGTACTGTATTCCTATGAGCATGCCTGTTTTTACCACAAGCAAGTACTGTATTGCTATGAGCAAGTCTGCTTTTACCATTAGCAAGTCTGCGTTTACCACAAGCAAGTACTGTATTGCTATGAGCAAGCGTGTTTTTACCACAAACACGTACTGTATTGCTATGAGCGAGTCTACTTTTACCATGGGCAAGTCTGCTTTTACCCCAAGCAAGTACTGTATTGTTATAAGCAAGCCTGTTTTTACCATGAGCAAGTCTGCTTTTACCACAAGCAAGTACTGTATTGCTATGAGCAAGCCTGTTTTTACCATGTGCAAGTCTGCTTTTACCACAAGCAAGTACGGTATTACTATAAGCAAGCCTGTTTTTACCATGAGCAGGATTACTAAAACTGTGATCCATTCAGATGACATGTTTTTGAAGCTACGGTATGTTATGTCAAAATAGATTTCTTATTTTGTCAGACATATGCAAATTCTGAATAGTACATGTAGCACTAATAGTTAATAGTTCATTGCAGTTTGCTTAAGAAACACAAATCGTCTCACAAAACAATCCATACACAATGGAACATATGGAATGATTTATCCTGAGATGTATTCAAATGTTCATTGGTATTAAATCACACCAGAGCTGCAGTCTGAAATATCAAAGAACATGTGTCTTCTACATTTAAAATATATTGAAGGTGCCATGAAAAGGCTGTATGGAAAGAAAAAGGTTGAACATGGAAGTTAATGAGCTTTACAGTTCATGTTCATCCATGGCTCTGCAATAATCTTCAAGTGTGAATGAGGCAGAGTAATATAGTAAGGAGAAGTTGAATTTAGTTGACTTATGCCAAGCAAGAAAGATAAACAGAAACTTCAACTGTTGGTTAATTTAGTTTAATGCTAGTTAACCCTTACTCTCCCAAGGTTTCAAAAATAGAATAAGCTATTTCTGAAATTTTTGGAAAGAGGATTTTTTCAGCACTTTCTGTTCCATTTGTACCAAAACAAGTTCGACTTTTATGAAAGCTAACATGTTGAACTTTCCATAAATGTGCATATTTCCGAACTCAAATATGCAAATTAGGTCATTGAATTAGCATATTAGGTCTCCAAACATTCTATCTTTGTGACACGCTTGTGCCTTGTGGCTAAATAGCAAAAAAAAATATGGATAGAATTTCTAAATCGTCCTTGGAAAGACCTTTTATTTGATACTATTCATTGATTTTTAGAAATCAGAAAGAAAAAAATGACGCAAATATAATTTTTTTTGTACATTTTGACCTAAAAATTATCCCCCAATTCTGTGAATAATCTATCTAATAGTATATGGCACTAAATTTTCCAAAAAATCGCATTTTCCCCTTCTATGATGTCCAAAACTAATAAAATGCAGAAAAACAAGATGTTCACATCATCATTTGCAAAAAATAAAATCAGAAATTATGCAAATGATATGCAAATTAGGTCATTTACCTCATTTATTATGCACGAAACTGTTTTTTCTTTATTTCTGACCTAATTTCAGCCATTACAAGCTTCACAGCTACTTTTATGTTGATAGACTATGCTGATTATCTATTAGACACTTACTTCTGTTCATTCCACATGGAATTCATAAGAAATGTTTGCCGAAAAGGTCCAAATTTGTAAAGTCTTCTGCTATACCTTGTTGCTGCAAATAGAATTAAAAAAAAAAAAAAAATTGCAACTATATTCATTCAACTTATTTTAGTTTGGCCTTCCCATAACCAGTTACCGAAGACCTCGTGTCGATCCTGGTCACTCTCCACCAGTACTTCCCACAGATGATAGTCTTTATCGGCTGCAGGGATGACCTTCGACCGTTGTATCTCCTGCAGCCGAGCGTTCCGCTCTTCCTCCCTGGTTTTGAAGGCAGCTTTTTCCGCTGCAGTTGGATTTTCTTTGAGTGGTGATGGTGGCGAGACTACAGCGCAAGGCCTGAAAGGGGCCTAGGCTCATCTTCAACGGTCTGTCCCTCTTCCTCTTGGGTTGGGGAGTAGCGGCCGACTCGTCCTCTTCAAGCATACGCATAACATGTTATCGCATAACATGTTATTGTGGTTTCTATTAGCGGGCGGCTCGTCCTCTTCAAGCATACGCATAACATGTTATCGCATAACATCTTATTGTGGTTTCTAACCTGCCCCACAATTTTGTGGTAACCGTGGGGACAAACTTTTACAGCCGGGAAGCCGGGGGTTCATACAGGGTCCAAAATGTTTGTTTTATCGATCTAGTCATCACCACAACAGTGGCATAGCCAGGGGGAGGGGAAAAGGATCATGGTCCCAACAAATGGGGCATCAAAATAATGTACCATTACTAGGCCTATATACAAGCATTTTCCTCTAAATGGGCCTGGGGCACCCCCAACATGTGTATTTTGCCCTAACATGGGACCCCTACTCCACTTTTCTCCATAAAATTGTGATTTCGGCCCCTGAAATAATGGAGCTTGGATTTTGTGAAATTGGGAATACACATATTTCAGTAGGCCTAAATTTACAATTTTGCTATTGGGAAATACATATATTTCAGTCCATTTAGAAATGTTATTATTGGGGTTCAGCTTTCATTTGTTTCATCCAGGCTATTATAGAAAGGACCTAAATCCTTCATCCCTGCTAATTTATCATTAGAATTCTATAAGCCTTATTTTATTACTACACATTTACAACGTAGTACTTTCGCTATTTTTGGAAGAAAACACTCACCAACTCTGTAATTTGGAACAGATCGCTATCCATCTCAGCAGGCTCTATATTCTCCTCTTCCTCAATCTAGTCGAGTTCTGGTACATCTTCTTCATCAGAAGTACCTTCCGACCCCTCTGAATCATCATTATTCTGAAGAAAACATAGGCACGTTCGACGTTGTATCTCGCCATTTTGTTGTATTGAATGTGCGAAGAAAAAAAAGAAGACGCGAATTGACGTCATCATCAGAGACCTTTTAGGCATGTAGAGGGGGTGCATCTGTTATTGTGATAGTTCGTCTGAAAGATTTATTTCTCCTCTACCCGTAGAGATTTTAAAAATTCCAATACAATATTTGGGCCAGTTTTTATGATTCTTTTGTTAAAATAAAGGTCAAAAATGGCCCCAAATCACAAATTTTGGCATATATTTTCTTCAAAAAAACACAAACATTGACCAAGTACAAGTAAAAATCGTGTAGCAACCAACAATTCAAACTATCTTTATACTTTACCTGAAGAAAAAAAAAATGAAAAATATTCATGTATGACATTCGTCTTTATCAGCTTTATGATTTTCAGTTTATATTGACCAGTAAAATACCAAATACAAAGAAGCTGGAGTCAAAAGAGCAAAGACAATCAAACAGACAAAGCAGAAAAGAGATATTTACAAAGCAGTTACTTTAATACTTGTATGAAGCTCAGAAATTTTGAAGATAAACAAACTCATGTCAAAAATCACTGGTGGGTGGACAAATTACTTTCATATTCATTTATCACACCCTGCATCAGTACCTGGTAAAATAACAGATAATTCATAGAATACCACGTTGATTGGAAACAGTTAATACGGCTTCAGAAGGAAACAATCACGTGTAACAAATCTTTTGGAATAGTGAAATCACCCGACAAGTAAAATTGATAATGGTGAACAAGTGAATGTTCGTTATTTGGATATGAGCTTTTGATCTTGTGCTTACACAGTATAAAGGTAGAGGCTAACAATGTAGAAGGAAAGCTATTGCCGTGGATAACGGAATTGTTAAATAATCCCTACCTAAGGGATGTGATGAATAATCAAACTACTTTTAACAACAAAAAAGAAGAAAGAGGCCCACTGTAAAAGTTTATAATAGCACTACTCAAGACAAGCAAAAGTGATGGAAATAATCAGAAGGAACTTACAGAACAGAAAAATTATCATCAGTTTGCATAAATCATTTTTGAAATCAATAGTACACTACAGAGTTCAGGTATGGAAACCATATCTCAGAAAGGATAAAAATTGATTGAAGGGAAACTGAGCAGTACAGTACCAATGCAAGAAGTTTGACAATTACGCCAGTAAATTTAGCGCCGGTAAGAAAACACTGTGAACGTCCAAGCGTCAAAAGAATCCGCAGGCGTACACCACTAAATCGAACAACTAGCATGCTTACCAATAATAACAAAGCTTGATGTTGAAAGTATGAACGAGATCTGACAACAATACGTAAGATATACCACATGGTGAATGTAAACGAGAATATTAACCATATCGGTCACCGTTGTTCATAAACACAGGCGTGATTTGAAAGAGAAATTGAAAGGAAGGCACCCCCTCCACCCCTTCCCATCGACTGTTTCCGAATTTAAAACTTTTGTAAGATTATTTTTTGCATCTTAGCGTGATTTTGTCCCCCCAAACTTTTGACATTGCCCCACTTTCGGTAGGAAAATTCTGCCCACTTTTCATGTTGGTATGCGTCATGAGCCTGAATTTTACTTTGTTGGCTTTCACGAAAGAGTTGGAAAAGTCAGAATATTCAAAGGCGGAACCTACTATCCCTATATGGTCGGTCATAGGCATAGGGCTATTCTATACATACTTGAGGTCATTGCAGGTACTTCAGTTAAAGCTCTTACACAGCTAATAAATTTATGATATTTATTTGATTAAAATTTTATTTGAATTTTATTTTATAAAATTTGTAAACATCTATTCTCTGTGTATATGTCTGTACTTAGCAGAACTTGTATGCAAATCCATATCAAAGTTTATAATGCTGTAAAACAAACCACTTTGAAGTAAAATCTAGTTTGATGTATAGTATATCGTACTGTATAGGCCCCTACTGGTAATGACTTTACAAAAGTGACCTTTTAAAGATCAGTTGTTATTAAACTTATTTCTTGATAGTCTGAGAAAATATCTGCCACTCATGCTGTAGGCCTATGTGATAGAATGCAAAAATTCTTTCAAAAATGGGTTTGAAATAACTAACGGGTTTGTGACATATGGCTGAAATATTGGAAAAGGTAAGCATTAGGGTTTGCTTGATCGCACAGATGAGAATAAAGATACGTTTAAATAAAGCAGTTCCTTTTGCATAAATTCGCACAGATACATAACATACAGGAATAAGAATTTATCTACAATAAAAGATTGTTGACCTATTGATAATTTGTAACAGGACACAATCTCCTCAACTATAACTCAATGATGGCTTGAGATATAATGCTCATTCTTTTTTAGGACTGTTTTTAATACCCATTAATAATAATATAACCTGGTAGGCCTACATAATTTACAACAAAAACAATCCAAAACTTAAAAAAATATGCCCAAGGCCTTGATAAAACTAAATACATTTTCATTACATCTGGGCCTACCACTGAAAAAGTAACCTTAGTTCAAGTCAATTTGTCATCAACAATAATTGTAGGCCTACACAGTACTAACGAGTCATTTATAGCATACTAGTAGTAACTACTAGCGCCATGTGGTAGGCCTAGTATAGTAATTAGTATGTGGTAGGTATATGCCTAAATTTGCAGAATGCCCTGCATTCCTGTTATTCGTTAATCTTGACCAACGGGGCTACACTGGGTCAATGGTATTCAATATAGGCCTACATTTGCTTAGTGAGATAACATCCGTATGCCCTACATCATGCTACGCACTACCTACATTATCATGCAATACATATTCGCAGTCATGATACTAGCGATACTAAATAGTATGGTCAGATGTTTATCTGACTAACATTTGCTAGGCGTCAAAACAAAAATTCGTGTTTTCTCCTATGACCGTAACGATAGTGCCCCTTTGGATATTCATTTGAGGTGAGCCCAATTTATGTAGCCTAACCTTAGTATAATTATTATAATATTATACTATACTATACTAGTCTAGCTTGCCATTATCCATTAATGCTATTGCTAGGAACGCCAATGTGCTGTTGTTATGGGTCCTACCTGGTAGTCTTCTCACTCACGTCTCACTCTCAGTGTTGGATGATTGATTGCATCAGACTGCATTTTTACTCCATCCTCTCCTTTTCCACCTAAGTTCTGTCAGACACGCATTGGAAATTAATTGCATAAAACTAAGCCTGTCACTCTCCGGTACGTTCGATCGACTGTACTGCACAATTGTTAATTTTCCCGCGGCGGGTTAGAATTAAAATTACGTCATTTCCGCTTTTTAAATTTTTTTTTTTTCAAAAAAGTTTTATTGATGCCCAATCAGGGCCCATGCAGTGGCATAGCTTTTTGGGAAAAAAGTTATCGCAGATCAGAGCAATGTGCCTTTTGATTTACTGCATGAATGGTTCCAATATTGATCAAGAAAAGGGATCTCGGTGTTGTCTATTGCGATATTTTGTATTGTGTTCAATTGATGATAAACTTGTTTGTTTGTTTGTACATGACTTTTTTTTACTGTGACTCTTGGGTGCATAGTAAGTGTGCAGGCATTAGTAATGTAGCTTACAACACCCTTGCATCATCAACCGATGATTGGTTTTGTTCGGCTCCTTGGCCTGTGTGGACTCCAGTGTAGGAGATCTGAATCGGTTAAGTCGGCAAAAATCCTTCAAGAGGACATGAACGCCAACCGAGATCTGATAAAGCAGTACAGTGTGACAATTGTGATCAATGGATCCACACTAAGTGTTGTCGTTCATGTCCTCTAGAAGGATTTTTGCCGACTTGACCTATTCAGATTCAGAAGTGCTGCAACATGGATGACTCAAAATACAGCGACCTCATGCATTCTAGCTGTAGGCCTACCTGGATATGTGATACTTGTGACTTCATGAACTTCTCCGATTCTTTCTTTTCAACTAACAATTCCATGATCAATTGTACTAACTCATATGAGGCACTTCAAACTTATTCTTCCGGCCTTGACTCAAAGCCCAACCACCATCCCGATGTCAAATTGAAAACTAATCTAAAAAAGGTAAAAAGGAAGGTTCTAAAATTTCTTGTTATCAGCTTTCAAAGTGTTCGAAACAAGAAAGCCTCCATTGAAAGTCTTATAAAGGCAAAGACCAGATGTCATTATTGGCACTGAAACCTGGCTAAGTTCCGAAATCAACAACTCTGAATTTTTCCCCGACAACTATACAGTCATTTGCAAAGATAGAAGTACACATGGTTACGGTGGTATATTAGAGGCAATAACAAATGACCTAGAGCTCACTAAACTAGACTCTGAGATCATCTGGACCAAATTCCAATTCCCTAAGGAAAAACACATGTATGAAGGAACTTTTTACAGGCCCAGTCACAATGACCTTACTAGCCTTCTTGAGTTGAGAAAATCACTACAAAAGTTAAAGGAAAATGCTGACAAAAAACAGTATTATTCTTGCTGGTGATTTCAACCAACCTAACATTGACAGGAACCAAAAAAATATTTCAGATACTAACGCTTCCTCCGAAGCAGCCAAAATGCTGCTTGAGGTGGCCGATTCATTCAACCTCACTCAAATGGTGCAGTCACCTACCAAAAATAACAACATTCTTAATCTTGTATTTACTAACAACTCACCAGCTGTTAGCTCAGCTAAAGTCATACCCGTATAAGTGACCATGATATTATAAGAAAACGAAATATACGCCTCTTAAGATTCACTTCTTTATTGCTTGGATGGCGTGGGGTAACTGCCCAACATCTTATTAAACATAGATAACGAAAACTCTTCATAAAAGCATTAACAAAAGGAGTGTGTGGTAACAAAGAGAATAAGCCTAGTTGAAATTCCTAACTACAGAACTGAAGTATGATAAAGAATGCTGTTAGAAAGCTGGTATGTAAATAAACTAGAACTCCCGCTTAACTGAAAACCCTTGACCTTAAAACTTAAGACCAATCAAATACAAGAATAAAGTTAGTTTTATAACTCTCTAGATAAATTAAATAATCACTCTTACAATATTGTTGAACTGACCCTAAACATCTCCCCCCGTAAAAAGTTGCCTAAACGTAAAATCTATTTAAGGAAAAAGGCTAACATAGAACACATAAAAGAAGACCTGTCTAAACTTAAACTGCGATATTATTTTAAATTCAATAGCTCATTTATTGAGGTTGATGAAAAATGAAATTTCTTTGAAAAGGAAATTAAACTGATTATTAAAAAAAAAACACCTCACAAATTCACCTCAACTAAACTAAATCTACCTTGGTTCACCCATATCCAACGCCGTCTCTGTAAGAAAAAACATAAACTGTTCAAAAAAGCTAAGAAAACTCAACAAATCCATGACTGGAATATTACATATAAAAGCTTTAGGAAATTTGTCCGTAAAAACATCAAAAAAGCTAGAAACAACTTCATCTGTAATAAACCTAAAATTCCCTAAATGAAAACCCTAAGGCTTTTTGGTTCTACATAAAAAGACTTGAGAGTAATTCCGTGGGTGTGTCAGACCTTATGAATAACGGTAAACTTTATAGTGACAGCACTATGAAAGCCAACATTCTAAACAATCACTTTTTCAGCGTTTTCACAGAAGAAGATACCTCTCAAATCCCTGTAACTAAACCACTCACCACCAACAAAATAAACTTATAATCACTCCAGAAGGTGTCAAAAAGCAACTGCAAAACCTAAACCCAAACAAAGCCTCAGGTCCTGACAATATACCACCATGGTTCTTACAAACACATGCGGAAGACTTTTATGAAATCCTAACTGATCTCTTTCAAAGCTTTGTAGATAACGGTACTATCCCAAACAAGTGGAAGAAGCATACATATGAAGCGTTTTTAAAAAAGGTGATAAACACGACCCAGCTAATTACAGACCAGTCTCTCTTACCTGCGTGTGAAGTAAAATCCTTGAGCATATGATCCACTCACATGTGATGAAATTTTTTGATGAGCATAATATCTAAACTGATCTCCAACATGGCTTTCGAGCAAAAAGATTAAGTGAAACACAACTTCTCTTAACAATAAATTATATTTTTAAACAAATTGACCAAAACAGTACCATCTCTATGGCTATACTCGACTTCTCAAAAGCGTTTGCGAAAGTCCCACACCAACGTCTCTTATCCAAACTTTCCGCATATGGCATCGATGGAAATCTACTGGCCTGGTTTGCATCCTTCCTCAGCACGAACCGCATTCAGCGTCTTGTCTGCGCTGGCGAAATCTCAAATGCTAAACAAGTTCTATCTGATGTACCACAAGGTACCGTTTTAGGTCCTTTACTCTTCCTTTTATATGTCAATGACATCCCTGATAATACAAACAGCACGGTTAGACTGTTTGCTGATGATTGTTTTGTGTATAGAACAACTGATAAATCCTCTGGCCAACAAATCCTCCAAGATGATCTAAATAAACTTGAACGATGGCAAATAAATGGCAAATGAATTTTAAGCCCTCTAAATGCTACATCCTCACAATATCTCCTAGATAATGCTATAAATCACCACTTTATACCTTGTGCAACCAACCGCTAAAACATGTCAACTCCCACCCGTACCTAGGTGTTGAAATTGATAATAAACTCAGATGGAATAAACTTATACACAACATCACCAACAAAGCAAACTCTGTACTTGGTTTATTAAGACGTAACCTCTCAAACTGTCCCACTGACGTTAAAACCACTGCATGTAAAGCTCTAGTTAGGCCAGTACTTGAGTATGCATCAGCAGTTTGGGACCCCCATTATAAGATTGATTCAATTCAACGCAGAGCAGCCAGTTTCTGTATGGCAGACTACTCTTATAAATCCAGTGTCACTAGCATGCTTCATAAATTAGATTGGCCCCTAGGCTGCTAATAACAAGAAGAAGGAACACCTGTCTAAAAATGCTATATAAAATCAATAACAGTCTTGTCGCCATTGATAAGATAACCTGATCTTAAACGCAAGAATTAATACAAGAAATAACCATGATCTGAATTTTCACGTTCCTTATGCTAAAAAGAATGTTTATAAATACTCCTTCTTTCCTCAAACACTTAAAAATTGGAATGCTTTACCATTGGACATTGTACATGCACCAAGTTTATACTGTTTCAAAGCTAAACTTGCTAAGCTTGTCAATTGATTTTTAATTTTTTTAATATGTATATATTTTTACTCATACTTTTGCTACGCTTGGTTGGCGTTCATGTCCTCTAGAAGGATTTTTGCCGACTTAACCTATACTGATTCAAATTCAGATGATCCTTCCTTACTGGAACTTGGCAAGGCTCCTATATTGAGCATAGACGCCAAGCTATAGCCTGCATAGCAGATACCCAGTTCGTGGTCACCACTCTATCGTGGTCACCACTCTATCGTGGTCACCACTCTATCGTGATCACCACGTGGTCACCACTCTATCGTGGTCACCACTCTATCGTGATCACCACTCTATCGTGGTCACCACTCTATCGTGGTCACCACTCTATCGTGGTCACCACTCTATCGTGGTCACCACTCTATCGTGGTCACCACTCTATCGTGGTCACCACTCTATCGTGGTCACCACTCTATCGTGGTCACCACTCTATCGTGGTCACCACTCTATCGTGGTCACCACTCTATCGTGGTCACCACTCTATCGTGGTCACCACTCTATCGTGGTCACCACTCTATCGTGGTCACCACTCTATCGTGGTCACCACTCTATCGTGGTCACCACTCTATCGTGGTCACCACTCTATCGTGGTCACCACTCTATCGTGGTCACCACTCTATCGTGGTCACCACTCTATCGTGGTCACCACTCTATCGTGGTCACCACTCTATCGTGGTCACCACTCTATCGTGGTCACCACTCTATCGTGGTCACCACTCTATCGTGGTCACCACTCTATCGTGGTCACCACTCTATCGTGGTCACCACTCTATCGTGGTCACCACTCTATCGTGGTCACCACTCTATCGTGGTCACCACTCTATCGTGGTCACCACTCTATCGTGGTCACCACTCTATCGTGGTCACCACTCTATCGTGGTCACCACTCTATCGTGGTCACCACTCTATCGTGGTCACCACTCTATCGTGGTCACCACTCTATCGTGGTCACCACTCTATCGTGGTCACCACTCTATCGTGGTCACCACTCTATCGTGGTCACCACTCTATCGTGGTCACCACTCTATCGTGGTCACCACTCTATCGTGGTCACCACTCTATCGTGGTCACCACTCCATCGTGGTCACCACTCCAAAGTGGTCACCACTCCAAAGTGGTCACCACTCCAAAGTGGTCACCACTCCAAAGTGGTCACCACTCCAAAGTGGTCACCACTCCAAAGTGGTCACCACTCCAAAGTGGTCACCACTCCAAAGTGGTCACCACTCCAAAGTGGTCACCACTCCAAAGTGGTCACCACTCCAAAGTGGTCACCACTCCAAAGTGGTCACCACTCCAAAGTGGTCACCACTCCAAAGTGGTCACCACTCCAAAGTGGTCACCACTCCAAAGTGGTCACCACTCCAAAGTGGTCACCACTCCAAAGTGGTCACCACTCCAAAGTGGTCACCACTCCAAAGTGGTCACCACTCCAAAGTGGTCACCACTCCAAAGTGGTCACCAAAGTGGTCCACTCCAAAGTGGTCACCACTCCAAAGTGGTCACCACTCCAAAGTGGTCACCACTCCAAAGTGGTCACCACTCCAAAGTGGTCACCACTCCAAAGTGGTCACCACTCCAAAGTGGTCACCACTCCAAAGTGGTCACCACTCCAAAGTGGTCACCACTCCAAAGTGGTCACCACTCCAAAGTGGTCACCACTCCAAAGTGGTCACCACTCCAAAGTGGTCACCACTCCAAAGTGGTCACCACTCACACTCCAAAGTGGTCACCACTCCAAAGTGGTCACCACTCCAAAGTGGTCACCACTCCAAAGTGGTCACCACTCCAAAGTGGTCACCACTCCAAAGTGGTCACCACTCCAAAGTGGTCACCACTCCAAAGTGGTCACCACTCCAAAGTGGTCACCACTCCAAAGTGGTCACCACTCCAAAGTGGTCACCACTCCAAAGTGGTCACCACTCCAAAGTGGTCACCACTCCAGTGGTCACCACTCCAAAGTGGTCACCACTCCAAAGTGGTCACCACTCCAAAGTGGTCACCACTCCAAAGTGGTCACCACTCCAAAGTGGTCACCACTCCAAAGTGGTCACCACTCCAAAGTGGTCACCACTCCAAAGTGGTCACCACTCCAAAGTGGTCACCACTCCAAAGTGGTCACCACTCCAAAGTGGTCACCACTCCAAAGTGGTCACCACTCCAAAGTGGTCACCACTCCAAAGTGGTCACCACTCCAAAGTGGTCACCACTCCAAAGTGGTCACCACTCCAAAGTGGTCACCACTCCAAAGTGGTCACCACTCCCAAGTGGTCAACTCCAGTGGTCACCACTCCAAAGTGGTCACCACTCCAAAGTGGTCACCACTCCAAAGTGGTCACCACTCCAAAGTGGTCACCACTCCAAAGTGGTCACCACTCCAAAGTGGTCACCACTCCAAAGTGGTCACCACTCCAAAGTGGTCACCACTCCAAAGTGGTCACCACTCCAAAGTGGTCACCACTCCAAAGTGGTCACCACTCCAAAGTGGTCACCACTCCAAAGTGGTCACCACTCCAAAGTGGTCACCACTCCAAAGTGGTCACCACTCCAAAGTGGTCACCACTCCAAGTGGTCACCACTCCAAAGTG
The DNA here is from genome assembly GCA_020152595.1 of Chiridota heheva. Classification (NCBI taxonomy): domain Eukaryota; kingdom Metazoa; phylum Echinodermata; class Holothuroidea; order Apodida; family Chiridotidae; genus Chiridota; species Chiridota heheva. The sequence goes on along the minus strand of JAIGNY010001280.1, from coordinate 810,997 downwards.
GTCACCACTCCAAAGTGGTCACCACTCCAAAGTGGTCACCACTCCCAAAGTGGTCACCACTCCAAAGTGGGTCACCACTCCAAAGTGGTCACCACTCCAAAGTGGTCACCACTCCAAAGTGGTCACCACTCCAAAGTGGTCACTCTCCAAAGTGGTCACCACTCCAACTCCAGTGGTCACCACTCCAAAGTGGTCACCACTCCAAAGTGGTCACCACTCCAACCACTCCAGTGGTCACCACTCCAAAGTGGTCACCACTCCAAAGTGGTCACCACTCCAAAGTGGTCACCACTCCAAGTGGTCACCACTCCAAAGTGGTCACCACTCCAAAGTGGTCACCACTCCAAAGTGGTCACCACTCCAAAGTGGTCACCACTCCAAAGTGGTCACCACTCCAAAGTGGTCACCACTCCAAAGTGGTCACCACTCCAAAGTGGTCACCACTCCAAAGTGGTCACCCACTCCAAAGTGGTCACCACTCCAAGTGGTCACCACTCCAAAGTGGTCACCACTCCAAAGTGGTCACCACTCCAAAGTGGTCACCACTCCAAAGTGGTCACCACTCCAAAGTGGTCACCACTCCAAAGTGGTCACCACTCCAAAGTGGTCACCACTCCAAAGTGGTCACCACTCCAAAGTGGTCACCACTCCAAAGTGGTCACCACTCCAAAGTGGTCACCACTCCAAAGTGGTCACCACTCCAAAGTGGTCACCACTCCAAAGTGGTCACCACTCCAAAGTGGTCACCACTCCAAAGTGGTCACCACTCCAAGTGGTCACCACTCCAAAGTGGTCACCACACCACTCCAAAGTGGTCACCACCACAAAGTGGTCACCACTCCAAGTGGTCACCACTCCAAAGTGGTCACCACTCCAAAGTGGTCACCACTCCAAAGTGGTCACCACTCCAAAGTGGTCACCACTCCAAAGTGGTCACCACTCCAAAGTGGTCACCACTCCCAAAGTGGTCACCACTCCAAAGTGGTCACCACTCCAAAGGGTCACCACTCCAAAGTGGTCACCACTCCAAAGTGGTCACCACTCCAAAGTGGTCACCACTCCAAAGTGGTCACCACTCCAAAGTGGTCACCACTCCAAAGTGGTCACCACTCCAAAGTGGTCACCACTCCAAAGTGGTCACCACTCCAAAGTGGTCACCACTCCACACCACTCCAAAGTGGTCACCACTCCAAAGTGGTCACCACTCACAAAGTGGTCACCACTCCAAAGTGGTCACCACTCCAAAGTGGTCACCACTCCAAAGTGGTCACCACTCCAAAGTGGTCACCACTCCAAAGTGGTCACCACTCCAAAGTGGTCACCACTCCCAAAGTGGTCACCACTCCAAAGTGGTCACCACTCCAAAGTGGTCACCACTCCAAAGTGGTCACCACTCCAAAGTGGTCACCACTCCAAAGTGGTCACCACTCCAAAGTGGTCACCACTCCAAAGTGGTCACCACTCCAAAGTGGTCACCACTCCAAAAAGTGGTCACCACTCCAAAGTGGTCACCACCCAAAGTGGTCACCACTCCAAAGTGGTCACCACTCAAAGTGGTCACACTCCAAAGTGGTCACCACTCCAAAGTGGTCACCACTCCAAGTGGTCACCACTCCAAGTGGTCACCACTCCAAAGTGGTCACCACTCCAAGTGGTCACCACTCCAAAGTGGTCACCACTCCAAAGTGGTCACCACTCCAAAGTGGTCACCACTCCAAAGTGGTCACCACTCCAAAGTGGTCACCACTCCACCACTCCAAAGTGGTCACCACTCCAAAGTGGTCACCACTCCAAAGTGGTCACCACTCCAAAGTGGTCACCACTCCAAAGTGGTCACCACTCCAAAGTGGTCACCACTCCAAAGTGGTCACCACTCCAAAGTGGTCACCACTCCAAAGTGGTCACCACTCCAAAGTGGTCACCACTCCAAGTGGTCACCACTCCAAAGTGGTCACCACTCCAAAGTGGTCACCACTCCAAAGTGGTCACCACTCCAAAGTGGTCACCACTCCAAAGTGGTCACCACTCCAAGTGGTCACCACTCCACCCAAAGTGGTCACCACTCCAAAGTGGTCACCACTCCCACCACTCCAAAGTGGTCACCACTCCCACTCCAAAGTGGTCACCACTCCAAAGTGGTCACCACTCCAAAGTGGTCACCACTCCAAAGTGGTCACCACTCCAAAGTGGTCACCACTCCAAAGTGGTCACCACTCCAAAGTGGTCACCACTCCAAAGTGGTCACCACTCACCACTCCAAGTGGTCACCACTCCAAAGTGGTCACCACTCCAAAGTGGTCACCACTCCAAAGTGGTCACCACTCCAAAGTGGTCACCACTCCAAAGTGGTCACCACTCCAAAGTGGTCACCACTCCAAAGTGGTCACCACTCCAAAGTGGTCACCACTCCAAAGTGGTCACCACTCCAAAGTGGTCACCACTCCAAAGTGGTCACCACTCCCAAAGTGGTCACCACTCCAAAGTGGTCACCACTCCAGTGGTCACCACTCCAAAGTGGTCACCACTCCAAAGTGGTCACCACTGGTCCCAAGTGGTCACCACTCCAAAGTGGTCACCACTCCAAAGTGGTCACCACTCCAAAGTGGTCACTGCTCCAAAGCGGTCCACTCCAAGTGGTCACCACTCCAAAGTGGTCACCACTCCAAAGTGGTCACTGCTCCAAAGTCACCACTCCAAAGTGGTCACCACTCCAAAGTGGTCACCACTCCAAAGTGGTCACCACTCCAAAGTGGTCACCACTCCAAAGTGGTCACCACTCCCAAAAAGTGGTCACCACTCCAAAGTGGTCACCACTCCAAAGTGGTCACCACTCCAAAGTGGTCACCACTCCAAAGTGGTCACCACTCCCAAAAGTGGTCACCACTCCAAAGTGGTCACCACTCCAAAGTGGTCACCACTCCCCACTCCAAAGTGGTCACCACTCCAAAGTGGTCACCACTCCAAAGTGGTCACCACTCCAAAGTGGTCACCACTCCAAAGTGGTCACCACTCCAAAGTGGTCACCACTCCAAAGTGGTCACCACTCCAAAGTGGTCACCACTCCAAAGTGGTCACCACTCCAAAAAGTGGTCACCACTCCAAAGTGGTCACCACTCCCAAAGTGGTCACCACTCCAAAGTGGTCACCACTCCAAAGTGGTCACCACTCCAAAGTGGTCACCACTCCAAAGTGGTCACCACTCCAAAGTGGTCACCACTCCAACTCCAAAGTGGTCACCACCCAAAGTGGTCACCACTCCAAAGTGGTCACCACTCCAAAGTGGTCACCACTCCAAAGGGTCACCACTCCACTCCAAAGTGGTCACCACTCAAAGTGGTCACCACTCCAAAGTGGTCACCACCCAAAGTGGTCACCACTCCAAAGTGGTCACCACTCCAAAGTGGTCACCACTCCAAAGTGGTCACCACTCCAAAGCGGTCACCACCCAAAGTGGTCACCACTCCAAAGTGGTCACCACTCCAAAGTGGTCACCACTCCAAAGTGGTCACCACTCCAAAGTGGTCACCACTCCAAAGTGGTCACCACTCCAAAGTGGTCACCACTCCAAAGTGGTCACCACTCCAAAGTGGTCACCACTCCAAAGTGGTCACCACTCCAAAGTGGTACCTCCTTCATCCAGCGAGCCTGGCTATGCGCTTTCGACAGAATTTTAAACCGGGTGAGGTTTTTTACGTCATTTCTTGTTTGACATGCGTTGGGTTTAGAGTCAAAGTTAAAATGTATGACGCTCGGTTTACGGTCGGTTTAGGTTTACGATTGTTGCGGCTTATGCACATATGCCTGCTATTTTAGTCCTAACCTAAACCTGTACTGAGCCTAACTTAATGACGTAGAAGACGTCATAAAAAAAAAGGCACCCGGTGAATTCACCGCATAAAAGACACCTGGTTGAAAGTCTCATGTCAAACGCTTGATTGAAAATCCAGTCAAACGCAGGTAGTCGCTGGTTGGCCAGTGTTACTTAGAAGTTAAAATGATGAGAAATAACTCTAGGGTTAAACATGTGAAAGGTCAGCAACAACATCAGAATGTTACGAGATGTCATGAAAATGATTTTGTGAGTATTTAAATCAAACCAAACTGTTCTTAAAGTTGGGGCCTTTCTTACCTTGCCTAACTTGTTAGTAAGAGTAACACAGTTAGGCCTAGGCTTAGCCTGGTTCCACGAGTATTTTATTTTCAGTTAGGCTAGGGTTAGTGCACAGGTGTTCCTAACGTTATGGCAACCTATATGCTTACTAGTATATATATATGTGTAAAGAAAGGTAGGACTCTTTCTGACGCGACTTTCGAACCGTATATGAAAATTCCTTTTTTTTTACCACTCGTGAATCTTAATTACACTTTTTTACTCTACTCACATTTGCTGGAGACCCCCTTCTTCGTATATCAGCCACAGTATTTGTTAAGTTTTTTTCCGGTTAGATGTACAAACGATGAATTTTCTACCAAATTATCGTCAAGACAATCTATCCACCCAACAATTTGCTTCAAACTAAAGAAACGTTGCGATGACGTATTTGAAGTGCTGCTTCTTCATGTCGTCATCGCTATGTTATCTCTTACGTTTTGGCTTTTCAATTAAGCTTTTACTCATCAATGTGTATACTATCCTAGTGTTGTACTGAGGAGTGGAGTCTGCAAGTCATTTTGTTGTTTAACTGAAATAAACAAAAACGTGGGCATAACTAAAGTAGATCCTCATTTTCAGGTTAGGTTTTAGGATTAGGTTTTAGGATTTGTGTAAAGGGGACAAACTGCCCATCAATCTTTAGTATACTTCTTTTTTTTTAAACAAATATTTTGGTGTATTTGCTTCAACTTTAAGTTACTTCTAGCCATGATATCATCTAATTCTTTAAAATCTAAATCCCACCTTTCATCCTTGCATACATTACTGTAGTGAGAACTTTGCACTAAGCCCCATGTAATGTTTCCATAGCCCACCCAGAGGACAGATTGATTTCTAGTTTGACCTTGGGAGAGCAGACACTTCCTGTTTAAGTGTATGACCAGTACCAGGCGGTATCTCCTTTGTCTGGGATGGAGCTGAATTTTAATTAGTAATGTGGAACTCCTGACCAATGGGAAGAGCTACACTGGACCTTGTGATTCATTTACATCCAGAGTATTATGGAATAAGCACATGTCCAGTCTTTTTTCCAGTATCACCATGCCCAGGAGAGGTGAATAAGACCCCAGACTGAGCACATGCTGTAACCTTATCAGTAGCACGAAAATTGGAGTATATTTGAAATAAATAACTTAATTTGCATCTTTTCTGGATTATACCTGCATATCTTTAGACCTATACCTGGAATACATCTCTGTAAAATCTCTTTTTGAAGAAGTAATCCCAAATCTTCTTTCGACTTGGAGTATTATCATGGAACATAATGTATCTGTTTAAAAGTCTTCTGTGGTGAACTGTGGCAGCTCATATTTGGTATACAGATAGCCCATGGCCCACACTTATGTCCTTTTGTTTTTGGTGGTGATGTCATGCATATTAATGAGTAGGTAGGGCATAATTTTAAAATTCTAAATTGCTCGTAATTTAACAACCTCATGACTGATTTGTTTCAAAGTTGGTATAATTATGTTGTTAGCTAGTTTGTACATGTTCTTGGTACAAAAATGTTGAATTTCATTAATATGCGTAGTGGGCGGGCCAGGGTTCTAGCTAAATAACTGCTGGGTGCTGGGTTCCAGTGATAATCCAAGGTGACCTCCTAGACCCCCTCCCATAAAGAACTGTTCAAATTTAGTCCACTTCTATTGACAAATTGTCAATGAAACAGTTTTTTTTAAAGTTTTTTATTGGAATGGTAGAAGGATTCACAAAATGTTTTTAATTTACAATGGATATTCAAAATACAATAGATATTCAACTGTCAAAGTGCCCCCTTCCCCCTCCGACAAAAAGTACAAACATATGCCAGAAACTCTCCTCTTAATTCCCATTGTTATTCATCTTGCCCAAACTTTTTACCGCTTTTATTTTCGTCCCAGTATTGTTCGACGAAAGCCAAGCGGCACATGTTCCTATGAACTACGCAACAACTTTTATCAATATAGAATCCCCCACAAATCAAAACAATATCGATCAGTCCATTATAATGTTAAGTGCATATGGGGTTTATAACAAATAAGATTGGTTACTAACATTTGGACCGGTCTATAAGCACGCCTTGGTCCTTTGGGGGTGTAATTTTTACTTTGTTAAGGTTTGTTTGTATGACAAGTGACGGACTTGGCAAGCTGCCAGCATGATTCACAAGGATTAAAACATGAAACTGAACTGCGTGCATGTCCGTACGTCTATTAAAGAGCTTCGTGTATGGGTGATTTTATGATAATATAGTATGTACATTCAATTGGTTAAATTCCTATAGTTCAGTTGTTTTGATCGGAATTTAATGTGCGTAATGTATGTCATGTTATGTGTGTAAATCAGCGGATGACATAAATAGAGCGAGATGGGTGCTGGGCGGAAGAGTGAATCTTAAGAGCCAAGTGGTGGGCGGGAATTGCGCCCAGCGCCGCCCATCGTAGCTAGAACCCTGGGTGGGGCTTAACATGGTTTTGTTGAAAAGAGTTTGTAAACACATCTCAAGAATGATATGTGTGATTTAGGTTATATGTGGTACACAGATTGCCCATATACTGTGGATATGCCCGATTGTTTTTGGTGGCAATGTCATGCAGATTAATGAGTAGACTGTCTGTTTTGTTTCATATTTGAAATGATTAATTTGTTAGTTTAAAAATGGTTGAATTCAATTAATTGTGAAATTCCATTCTTGTGAGAACTGTGAGTGTGAGTTAATTGCCATTGTTATTTTGAGCCCATTGTGCAATAACATTGATTACTGTATATAATAGTTCAAACTTAAAACCCGTATTGAGCGTCGGAACCTCAAAACCTTTGGTTTTCTGGTTCTTTTTTAATTTTGGTTTTATTCTGTTGTATCTATGTATTTCAATTATTATTAATTTTTTTTATAGATATGGGTCTTTTAAGTAGAAACTAAGCCAAAATTGTTTAAAAAAGAGGAATAATTCTTACGTTTTGGCTTTACGATCAAAAATTTACTCGTCAGTGTGTACAGTATACTAGTACAGCATACCCAGACAAGCAAGGCAGTTGAAACCATCACATCGCTCACAAATAGTCATCTAACCAAATCACAAGGGAAACACTTTTTGTAAGCTCCAACACACACCACATCATCATGCGGCATTCCAGCTTCATTAGCCGATGCCTGTTTTTGCTTAATATTACTCTTTCTCCTGATTGCAAATGCCATTAAGAATCAGTGATGCAGTCTAGGCTTTGAAAAAACTCCTACCCAATATGAAGCTCACCACTCGAAAATCAGTGAAAAATGTACATATTACAAAAAGTGCCCTCCAAAACTTGCTGTGCATGATTAATTCTTCTTCTTACCTTGTCCACACTCACGCTAGATGTTGTGTTACAGCCAAAGCTAAACACAATCTTTGGTACTAACGTTGATTTCTGCTAGATCTTTACATTCCTGCATAAGCAAGGGACACTCAGTATGTGGTCCATGGTTTGTGGTCCAGAACCACACTCACAGGTCACTGTCCAGATATCGCCACTTCTTTAGAGTGATTTTACAACAATCAGTACCAGATCTTAAATTGTTGAGGCATTGCCATTCAGCCCAGCTTTTGTCAGCACCAGGTGGGAGTTCTTCTTTGGCATAGTTGTTGTTATTGGAAGATCGGCAAGCCTCTCTTCCCATAAGGCAACTCTGGTACTTCCAGCTTCGTCTTTAACTTCATTGAAAAAGCTTTTCCTGGATTTTAGACGTCTCTTTGCTGGTTCCTGGCCGAATACAGGATGTTGCTCATCTGTGGTCAGGCACTGACGTTCTCTACTGCTTGCTGCTCTGCGTCAAATCTCTGGTGGTGCTATAACTGATATAGATGTATAGGCTTCTGTTGGTGTTGGTCTGCGACATCCAGTGGCGACTAAACCACAATTAGTATTGATGACTAGGTCAATATTCTTAGCATATTCTTGGGCTGATCTTTCCCAAACTGTGCATGCATCATCAGTATTTAAGTAGCAGAGTGTTAAGGCAATTGACCATAGAGTATCTGGGCTGGCACCCCAACTTGTTGCAGTAAGTTTGCTGACATGTTACAAACTTCTCGATATGAGCTTTGGCACCAATCTAGGGTGACGCCTATATATACTGGGTAATCGCAGTTTTCAAGTTGAGTACTAGACCAGGTAACGTTCAGTTTGTCTTTTGACTTCTCGATTGTGCAGATGGAAAGCACGCACCTGTGTCTTAAATGGATTTGCACGGAGGTGGTTATCTTTGTAGTAGAGTGTCAGTTCGTTGAGGGCAGTTGAGTATTTCTTCAAAACGACTAAAATCATTGTCTTGGGCAGCTACACCAAGGTTATTTGCATAGATGAAGCGACTCCCAAATGGTACCTTCACTTTGTGGCTTGTTGTTTGTGTAGATGTTGAAGAGAAGTGGTGCTAGCACACTTCCCAGGTGTAGACCATTTTTTAGTCTTCTCCATCTGCTCTTCTTACCACTCAATTCAACAAAGAAACTCCTGTTTTCAAGCATGCTTTCATTCAGTTCCGCTAGACTGATGTCCTTGGTTAGCTCCAGGATCTTGAATAGAAGGCATCTGTGGTTAACTGCCATAAGCTGAGAGGTCAATCAACACTACACCAGTTACTTTCCCTTCCTCGAAGCCATCTCCCAGGGATCCAACAAGTGGACCCCTGAAAAGCCTCCCAGGTATACATCAGGCCGACCCCTGGGGTCTCCCAAAGATGCACTGGGGTCATTCTCTGGCTGGGCACTCACATAACATACTAGTACCAAAAGTATCTCCTTAATGAATACGATTTTTTCACTATTTTGTTTTTTTTGAAGTCCTCTTTCATAGACTTGCTTGACCCTTAAACAAATCCTTTAACTTTCTATCCTTTTTCAATTATTTACGGTAAACATTTGTAATAAATCACTTTCAAAGTTAGGTTTTTTCTTTGCAGTTTGAACCTTATAATACCCAATTCACATAACACCCAATTCACTGTGTTTACTGGTGATATATGAGAGTTCTCTCAGAAATATGATTTCTACAACAATTCTTTAGTTTTCAAAGTGTATTTTCATTTTTCGGTTTACTGTATCCATGTGGTCGCAATGTTTTCCAGACCATGAAAAGTGGCTAAGCTAAATCCATCCGAACCATTAGGCTCATAGAGCTGGTGCTTATCCCTGGTTTCAATGGCGCAAGCAGATGATTCCCCCTGGACGGGACACCAGTCCATTGCAGATTAACTTTCCAGCATTGCTGCTATTTATTTTACAGCTGAGTGGACTGAAGCAAGTTGAGTAAAACGTCTTGCTCAAGGACACAATGCAGCGGTCACGATGGTAATCGAATCTAGTACCTTTTGAATACGAGCATGACTTTATAACCACTGGGCCACTGCACCTTTTATGAAGAGTGGTATTTTACTGATTTTTTTATTTTCTTTTACAGGCAATGATTGACATTCTCCTTTTCGTGGCTTCTCTGCTAGTAGCATGCACACATTTATTCGTCTGTCCATACACCAAAGTAGAAGAAAGCTTTAATCTCCAAGCAGTGCATGATATTGTCTACTTTGGATCAAATATTTCTGCTGTGAGTTCATTTCATGTTCATGTTTGTATACTGTTTTTATAGATAAAGATTTCATATCAAATGAACCGAAATGCAATTCCAATACAGGAAAACTTTTTAATACAGAAATATGGTTTTATGTCTAAGATGGAATTTACCTTTCAAGGAATATTCCCGTGAATTTTCAGTTTCATATGTATGATAGAGAACTATTAAAGAAACACAAAACCATGCAGATACTTTTTCCGTTTAGGAGTTATTGCAATTTGAAGATTGCCCGAGTATGTTGATAAGTGACCTTGTAGTTAGTGTGTGATGTCATAAAGGCGGATCCAAAGAAATTCTTATGTATTTGTTTAAGTGTTTTTTTTTCACTTAGAGAGTAAGGCTCATGAGTAGATGAGCAAATAACATTCTTAGGTTTGTATTATACCCCATCTCAATAAATAGACAAGAAAGGCTTGCAATAGTTTAGGAAGACGCAATTTATTTTCAAAGCAAATACAATACACAAAAATTGTCTTGGATTTGCCTTTATGACATCACATTTTACACTGTAAGGTCACGTTTCAACCCACTTGCTCAATCTTTAAAATGCAATAACTTCTAGTACCTATGGGTACAAAGATAGCCATGGACGGCAGATGTGCCATATTGTTTTTGGTGACGATGTTATGCATATTATTAAGGCGGGACTTAATGTTAAACTCTTAAAATGCTCATATTTTAACAACTGCATGCATGTCTGTTTTGTTGTGTATGTGGGAATACTGATGTTGTTAGCAAGTGTGTGCATGCAGAGTTGGGAAAATACATAAAAAGTCACTCGCCAAACTTGGCAAGGCTTAATTAAGTGTTGCGAGTACCACAGTAAATCATAATATTTCTACTCACCACATTTATTTTTTGTTCACCTATGGCGTGTAGGCAAGTGGTTTTGCCAACCCTGTGTACATGTTAATGGGTTAAAAATGGTTGACTTTAATTAAATGTGAAATTCTCCATTGTGTTGTAAAATTAGTTATACAAGTACTTAAAAGTTAAAATCCATATTGCACGTTGGAACCTCAAAAACTTTGGTTTGCTGGGGTATTTTTAACCTTTAAGGCTAAATGAGAACACTGTTTTCAGAAACCCTCATTCTGATATACCCCAAGCAATTACCATATCTTATTTGTGTTATCATTTTCATAAAATACTCAATAACAGACCATGGCATAGAATGACATACAAATGACTCTTGGTTGGTGTATTCATAGATTTTAATAGACTCATTCTTTGTGACCCATCTACAGTATGATCATCATGATTTTCCAGGGGTGGTACCTCGCACATTCATTGGACCATTAGCAGTCTCAGCAGTAGCCGCTCCAATAATTTATATCATGGAATATCTTGCAGTGTCAAAAATAGTATCTCAGTACATTGGTAAGTCTTCTGTACATAAGAAAAAAAAACTTTTCCTATGCATTCAGAAATACCTTTTACCTACCTACAGTATGTATTCATGGGGGTTATGTTTGTGTATCATCAACATATCTCAAAAAGAAATGCATGAATTATAATAAAATTTGGTATATGGTTTTGGAAGGGGTGGAGATATTTATCAGGATTTAGTTGAAATATTCGTATGGGTATGCTCAACAATGAATTCATTCCCTGAAATGAAATCCTCACAAGAATTTTTAGGAATTGTAAATTGGTTTCTGGCATCAAAGAAAATGATAAAATTTCCAATTTTGGCAGAAATCAACTCAAAACAATAAACATTATAAATGCCATGCAAATTTCTACAGTCCCAATAAAATATTGAACATTAAATGAAAATGTAAACTTATATAAGAAATTGTGAAAGCTTTCAATATTCTTTGACCACTATGTTGAGCTACTACTGCATAATCATGAATAGGCTGGTAAAAAAGGTGCAGAAATTTACAACTTTTTCAAGAGCATTAAAGATACATCGAGTTGGGTGTGATCGCTAGACACATAACAAATTAAGATGTATTTTTGAATACTGTTACAAATGGATAGTGTGTGGGTCGTGAACAACTGAGGGACCAAGCACTGATTCATGAGGGACTGACTAGTTAGTGCGCGGTGCGTCATGCCTAGATGTAACAAAATCATTTCAGAGCACATGCATAGTAATTTAATTATCAAATAGTATTGCAAATATGAGAAAAGTGTACTGTGGCCAACAGAGTTGAAAGCTGCGCCATCCAGAAAGATAATAGTGCAGTGATTTGCCTATTGTCTAATATAATGGAGAATATCATCATTAATGTGAAATATCATCATTAATGTGAAAAGGGCAGTTTCTGTTCTGTCATATGTAGTGCCATCACTATTAGAGAATTATAAATAGCATAATAAAAAGCTTAAGAAACAGTGAAATTTATCTAAGGCCCCATGAATTGATTATGTGTAGGATTAATTACAATGTTTTTCTTCCTTCAGCTCGTTTTACCTTGGGTGTGCTTGTACTTCTCTCCTTTCACAAGTTTTGTCATCAAGTGTCGAAACACTTTGGGAAGGATGTGTCCAGATTTGTGATTGTGCTGACTCTGTCACAGTTTCATTTCATGTTTTATTGTACCAGAACACTGCCAAATGTTTTTGCTCTCATTGTAGGTAAGATACCTTCTTGACCTGTAATAACTTTCTTAAAATCTTACAGAGACTTTAGAAACAAATCTTGACATGTCAGTTGAACTGGATGTTAAGATAGGCCATATAGAAACTGCTAAAATGGCAATTTTACAAACAATTTGAAATGACTGAATTCTCATTTTTGAACATTGCACATGATTGTTACCCCTGGAACTAATCCTCTTAAAAGATATGGTGGTTGAAAAGTAGAAAGCAAAAAGACAGAAGTGTGTGTTTTGATTCCACGTTAACAATTTTCACATCTGGTAGTTTACATACATTGTTACAAATTATGAGCTTTTTTGTCTTCCAAACTAAATTAATATAATCATCAGTATCATCTTGACCCAATATTTATTCATGTTTATTTATCTTTATTATTATTCATTTATTATTATTCATTTATTATTATTCACAATTTTTCATCTTTATGTTTTTGATAACATGCAGTCTGAAAAGAACATTAGATTTGACAAATGATTGTCAAAACAGCATGAAAAAAGAAATACAAAAAAGAAAAAGAAATAAAGAGATATTGACCTTTAAGTATATAGGTCAATTTAGACACCCCTTGAATCCTTTATACTGATAGTATGATGGCATGGCATCTAGATCCTTGCTTGCCCCTGTACAACCTTCCCAGAGCTTCCCTTGCTCCCCACAACTCAATTGCCTCAATTCATCATGCTTCCCTCTACAACCATATTTAGTCCTCTTCCACCCCCCCCCCCCCTTCACCCATGCACCTCCCCTCTCGATCACAACTTTCTGACCTTTTGTTCTTGAATTTCTCTCATTCTCCCCCATTTCCTTTCCTTCCTACCTCTAGAATGATCTGACCTCTCAGGCACAATTTGACCCTCGTTGTTGTAATGCCGTCAAGCCCTCATCAAACAAACAGTACAACTTAACTTGATTTTCATAGATGTTGATTTTCATAGATATAGAATAGATTTAAATGACAGTGCTTTATTGTGACATTTTGAAATAGGGGAATAACAGTGCAAAGTTGTTATTCTGGTTGGGAAACATGAAATAAATGATATTGTACATACATCTAATCTTCATTTAACACATACAGTTGTACATGGTACTGTAAATGTCAGAAACATTTCTATCCCTAATTTCTCCCTGCAATTTGGAGAGTAATCAGTTGAAATTGTTGAAAATTTGAAATATTTTTTTTCTTTAACTGATTGTGTCTCAAATCCCAGAAGAAAAAGTGCATTGAATTGTCATTTGCTTTTATTTTCATTTATTGGACTCTTTTTCTTCTTCATTTTTAAATGACAAAATAACTTGGAAGTTTGTCAATATTGAATTCGTCGGGTTTGTTTTCTTTCCATGTTTTTTTTTGTTAGTGTGAATAAAATATTTCTTCCCGTGAACTCCCATTTTTCCCACGGTTATAACCACCTGAACCATAAATTTTTTCCAACTCTGATCTGATGCATCAGTGGCACAAGGGGGTTGGTCACTCGTCATGTCACTCACTTGCTGTCTCATTAAAAAGGAAGAAACTTCACTTACGGAAAGTACCTCTAAATGCCTCTGGGAATTTGATTTTTGACGAAGACATTTGTCCATAAAGTTGCTTTATAAAATTTTATTTGTTAGTGGGTACCAAGAAATATTGCTTGCCCTTTCAATCAATAGTCAAGATTGATGTGTTATAAAGTGCATTGTTCAAATCAATAATCAAAAGATGATTTTGAAATTTGTATCAGTTCCTTCATGTGATTTTTATTATTTACATGATTTGTCAGGTGTGTTTACTATTTATTAAATGATGGTTCCTTTTCAGCTCTTATTGCTATCGGTGCCTGGATGGTGCATGACCATGTCACCTTTATACTCACATCAGCATTTGCAATTCTTGTCTTTCGATCTGAATTATGTATTCTAATGGGCCTGATGCTTCTGATGGAACTCCTGTCCAAAAGGTTAAGTGTCAAATCATTATTTGGTTTGGGTCTTGTTGGAGGCTTTACGAGTTTAGGTAAGAAAGTTTCCTTTGTTTTTCTTTGCAGTTAATATGCATCCATGGATGCACAGGTACACGGGTGAAGCCAGCCTTTAGATTCGGGGGGTCACTGAGGGAAATATTTTATTCTTTTAGCATATTTTCTTAACCTTTTTATTTACCATTTTACCATTACCATTTTACTTTTTTGGGCGGGGGTCATACAACCCTTCCGACCCCCTGGCTACACCTATCCCACATCCATGAGAAGCCATACAGTCTTGTGCAGACATTGATTGGAGCCCTTTGGGGTGCATTACTTGTCTCCAAACTATTTCCCTTATCTCCCTTACAAACCTTCCATCTCCTCACTATCCTAACTCTTACACCATTATTTATTAACACCCTCTTGGCACATTTGACTGACTGTCGCGGTGCCGTTAAGCATCAACAAACCAAACCATTTTGATTTTGGCTGGATCAAATGCAATAAGATTTACAGCAAGATACAGTACTCTCGGGTGGTTTCTTGATCCATGATATACGGATTGACCCATGATATATGGATTGATTTATGATATACGGATTGATCCATGATATACGGATTGATCCATGATATACGGATTGATTCATAATATACGGATCGATCCATGATATACGAATAGAACCATGATATACGGATCGATCCATGATATACGGATCGATCCATGATATACGGATCGATCCATGATATATGGATTGATCCATGATATACGGATCGATCCATGATATACGGATCGATCCATGATATACCTGATACTAGTGAATGAGTTTCCACAAGGATGATCTTGACCTAGTTTTAAAAGTTTTGGGTCCAAAAATAATTGACCTTGAAACAATTTTTAGGCTATTTTGTTGCTGGATCTATGAAATCTACATAGTACATTTATCTGATAGCAACCTTGAAATGTTTTTTTCACTTAAGAATTTTCTTGGCAACAGTTTTAGTGCAATAACTTTGATGGTGCGTTTATGAAGCAGAAGTACTAATTGGAGGGCTGAGGTGTTGTGCCAAGGTTGTGCCTAGTATACTTGTTGGCAGGGCTGTAATTCTCATCTGGAAAATGGGGGGACATGACCTCTTATCCAAAAAGTGTGGGGGTTGGTGGACAAACGAGGCAAATTTTCCCAAAAATGGACTGAGTTTGTAAAATTCTGTTGAAAAGTGAGAGTAACTTGTCCCCCCAGGAATTACGGCCCTGCTTGTTGGTATTATGTGTGGTTGGAAAGTGTTTAATTTTTCACACTACATGCTCTCAAATACTGTATCTTGGACGTGTTCTCACTTATCTCCAGATCATGATCCCCACAACCTTACTCGATGAAGTAAAAAAACATTCTCATGTGTTTTCACTTAAAGGATTAGTTCAGTGGTCAAGCATGTCCATCTTATATGACAGAGGACTTCAAACGAAACAAAATAATGAAGAAAGCATTCAAAAATTGTATTTTGTTAAGGAGATATTCAAGTTTAAAGCTTTTGTCTTATGAGTGGAGAAATGACTGTTGTAGTAAGTCCACTATGGAAAGTTGGCATTCTTAACAATTATTAATGTATTTTAAAGAAAGTTTATTTAATTTTTTCCTTATTGAAATTATTTTTCCTCAATCTTTCTTCAGGTGGTATATTATAAATACCCTTCCTAGAATCAGTTTAACTACTTTTCTGACATCCCAGAGTTTTTAAGCCACAAAATATAATAGAATACATAAAGACTGAGGAATCTGAGGCTATCTAGTCTGATTTCAGTCATTTCTACACAAATGATACCAAACTTTAAATTAGATATCTCCTTAACGGAACAAGATTTTTGAATGATTTCTTCACTATTTTGTTTCTTTTGAAACTTGCGTGACCCTGAACTAATCCTTTAAGTGCGAGCTTGCAATATCAGACCCATTACAGGCGATTTGATTGCAGGTCATGATGACAGAAAACATTATTATAACAATTGCCCTATTGTTTTTATTGGTTATGTCATCAGGGGAAGGTGGGCTTAATGTAAAAATCTTGAAATGCTCATATCTTAACAACTGCATGTCTGTTTTTTTTCATATTAAGTATAATTAGGATAATAGCTAGTGTGTACATGTGTGTGGTATAAAGACAGTGGATTTCATTTATATACATAGTGGGTGGGAATTAATATGATTTTGCTGAAAAGAGCTCATAAATACAATATGTCAAGGATGATGAACTGAATGCATGTCATATGTGGTACACAGATAGCCCATGGTCTGTGTAGGAAAGTGTAGATGTACCCTAATGTTTTTGGTGAGATGTCATGGATATTAAAGAGTAGGCAAGGCTTAATGTTAAAATCATGAAATGCTTCTATTGTAACAACTGCATGCTTGTTTTTTTTGTTTTTTCATATTTGGTGTACCCATGTTGTTAGCAGGTATGTAAATGTTCATGATATAAAAACTTAGAATTTCATTACCGTAATATCCATATGACAATATCTTGAGAAAGATACATTGGATTCAGTTCTTTATGTAGTACACAGACGGCCCATGGTGTCTAAACATGTTCTCTATTGTTTTGGTGGTGACGTCATGCATACTAATGAGTAGGCGGAACGAAGTTGGAATTAATTATAAAATTTCCCATGGTGTTGAATAAGGGTATCGAAAATCTTCCCAAGAAAAATTGCAACAGAAATAATATTAATGTAGTGAATACATCTTTATATACTTCTCTCTTTCAACATTTAATATACTTTTCATTGATCAATTACAAGGGGAACATTTTTAGAGCAGATATTTACCACATTTACTGTCAGTTTTTTTTATCTTCCCACAAATTACTGATTTTCCTGCATTTTATAACCATCGGAACCGTAGATTTTGTCCAACTCTGGGCGGGAAATTAATGTAAAAATCTTGAAACACTTCAACTTTGAAGAACTGCATGTCTGTTTTTAATCTTTGGTATAATTATGTTTTGTTCATGTGCATTGTATAGAAATGTTGAATTCATTAATATGCAGGCCTACTACTGTTTTACCAAAAAGAGCTTGTAAACACAATATCGCAAGAAGTGAAACATTGAATTCCAGGTTATATGAAGTACACAGATAACCCGGCCATGGTCTGTGGATGTGCCCTAGTGTTGTAATAAAATTTATTATGTGTGTTATAAAAGATAGATCCATATTATGCATCAGAACCTCAAAACCATTGGTTTTCTAGTTGAGATTTTCATCGGTGGATCTCATCGCCTGCCCCAGATCATGTTCCTACCCTTGAGTAGGATCAAGGTCAAGCGACTGCGAACAGATATGGTGAGTGTTCTCACGATAAAATATTGGCGGATCTGATTGCCTGCTGTGGATTGGATCGCAAGCTGGCACTCTTTAAGTGAGAACATGTTCTTTGTCATTACTGTTATGTCTAAGTGAGCATATTTATTATGTTGATGTTCTTGTACGTATGATTTGATGTATTGCAGGTTTGACACTCCTTGTTGATTCCTACTTTTGGCAGCGCTGGTTGTGGCCTGAAGGTGAAGTCTTGTGGTTCAACACAATTCGTAACAAAAGCTCTAATTGGGGAGTATCCTTTTTACTTCTTTAGGAGGTTTGCCCCGCACCTGCATTTGTGGAAATGTTGTCTCTGCCCCTTGTTTAATTGTGCCACATGACAGAAGGCTATGGTGTGCCCAGTGTGCCATAAATCCCAAAATCGACATATTTTGTTTTCAACCTACATATGTTTGATGTTGAGTAATTTCATTGGTTAAAACTGTCACATCTCTTTTAAAATGACGAATTTCAGCCAATAAAAATGCACAAAATTATCATATCAAAAGAAATCGAACATATGTTTGATTTAATGAACATATGGTTCAATTTCAGAGACATGTGACTGTTTTAACCAATGAAATTACTCAACATCGAACGAACATATGTAGGCTGAAAACGATATATGTCAATTTTAAAACTTATGGCATGCAAGGTGCACCTTAGAAGGCAGTCGTGAAGCTATGGTTGTTAAACAACTATACCAGATAGACAACTCCATACCTGAATATGATTCACAAGGGAAGAATTATTTAGTTTTAAAGAGACGTATAGTATTTACAATGATTTAAGTATTTACAATGATATCAGTTCTGTAATAAGAATGAAGATAATGGAGCCCTAACTCCAGTACTACATGGTCTCTAGTGCATAAGTAGAATTTATAATTTGATCCGAGTTTCTCACTATTAAAGTGCAGCCATTACCTATTCAAATATATTAAATATATATGAAGGAATGTCTGTGGTAGGTGTATCCAGCATCTGAACTGTTCCTTAGAAGTAATGCTCATAAAAATTAAGTGCCAAAGTCAAACTGCTTCCATAAACTACAACCTTTACAAATTCAAGGTACTATACAAAAGATTTCTACAATTTGTCTCAAAGTATTCACTTTGTATTGGACATATCACCATAACTAACTTTCATTGTTCCTCCATTTTTTCTCCAAAGTAGTGTTTGTATTTTTACCAAGAGGCAATATAATAAGTCTTAGTAGTCAGTAGTAAAATTAAATTGAACTTGGTCTACATTTTAAATTAAACCCATCACTTTTTGGTTCAGATGCGATCATGATGGCATATGTTTGTGTGTGTATGTATGTTTATGATGCCCTTTAACGTGATATCTCAAGAATGATAACACTGAATTCATGTCATATATGGTACACAGATAGCCCATGGTCTGTAGATGTGCCCTATTTTTGTTGGTGCCCTGTTTTTGTTGGTGCCCTATTTTTGATGGTGATGTCATGCATATTAATGAGTAGGCAGGACTTAATGTAAAGATCTTTAAATGCTCATTTTAACAATGAAATGACTGTTTTACTTCATTTTGGTGTGATTTTGATGTTAGCTACTTAAGTGTTTACATGTTCATACTTTATTATGATTTTGCTTAAAATAGCTAGTAAACATAGTACCTCAAGAATGATAAACTGGATTTATGTTGTATGTGGTACTTATATAGCCATGGTTTGTAGATGTGCCTATATTGTTTTTGGTTGTGGTGTCATGCATATTAATGAATAGGCGGGGCTTAATGTAAAAATCTTGAAATGTTTACATCACATGTCCGTTTTGTTTCATATTATGATGTTAGCTAGTGTGTATGAGTTCAAAGATAGCCCTCTTAATATTTGCAAATGTTGGTAAGAATCACCCTCTGCCAAAAAAAAAAATTCCCCAACGAAATACCATTTTCCTACTGTATTTATCTATTTAAATGATAAGATTGTCTCGTATCTTAGTTGCTAGTATATCTATAAAGTTAAACTGCAAATTTTGGTAGGTTTTTCAATCTATTCACATGTGTAAATCTTGGACAGAAGGAGGATGAAAATTAACATGCTGCTGCAGTGATTCCACTGATAATTGGAGAAACCTATTTCCACAAAAGGCTGGAATACTACATGTTTTTGTTGTGATTTAATGTTACACAAATGAGTGCTTTATATAAATGAATACATGATTGCTCCTTAATGTCACACCTCAGACATCACCATTCTTGTGGTACTTCTACTCTGCACTCCCGCGAGCCTTAGGAACCAGTATATTCTTGATTCCAATTGGCCTATATGCAGATCGTCGTCTATGGTTTTCGATGCTACCTTCAGTTGGATTTGTCTTGTTGTACTCCATTTTGCCACACAAAGAACTGCGTTTCATCATCTATGTCTTTCCTGTGCTGAATGTTGCAGCTGCCAGTGCATGTGTATATATGTAAGGTTCTTATTATTCTAGTTGAAAGAAATTTAACATCGGAAAAGTAACATGTATTACTTCAATCATAATGTTTGCCAAAAAGCAATGAAATGTATGTATGAACTCAACAAAAGAGTTAGGGAGTTCAAATCATTTTACAATTGCGAGGGACTGTTCTTGAGATCATTATGGTCCTTCAAATTAAGTTGCATTTTATGACACTTGTGATGTTTAATGGGAAAGTAAGTATTGGTGTGTGTTGAAGATGTGTGCATTTGACAAATCTGGACCTGTGTGTACTGGACACTTGTGGGTTGGACATCTATGTGTTTGTAAAGACCGTCAAATTAGGAGCCCACCTGACAGAATACCACCTGAATGTGGACACCCTTTAAATAAGGACATCCTCAGTTGTTGTAACAGTATCACAGTACTTAAAAAATGTTTTTATTTGAATTATGGATCAACTTTTATAAGTCCACTTTTTAAATGTAGGGCTTTAATGCAGTGGGTGTTAGGTCCACGTTTGGATTAATGTCCTCAGTGAGAAGGTGTTTTCTTAGGTGTGGGTCCTCATTTGCAGGTATAAATCCATACACATGAGGTTCACGTTTGTATGGTAAAAATCCATAGTCCTTGTTTGATGGTTTTTACAATGTGTGTGTTGGACATGTATGCACTGACATTTGTGTGCTGAGCATTTGTGTGCTGAACATGTGTGTCCTGGGCATGTGTGTCCTGGGCATGTGTGTGCTGAACATGTGTCCTTGGCATGTGTGTTGTAAATATGTTCTTCATTGAAACGTTGTTCTACTAAAGGATGCCCCAAATTTTTAAACCAGTAAGCTAAATCCTTATTGGGCAAGTCATATTTAGGAAGCAAGAGTAATTTGTTTGGGGAAAAAATGTTATAGCACCATTTTATTTCCCCTGACCTGTCTGAAGTGTGGTTGTTGGTTTAATAGTACAAGTTTTCTCATGTAGATTCAAGAGCACCTCCAAGTCGTTTTTCATGAAGCTTCTGGCAGTCGGTGTGGTTGCACATATTGTTATAAACATAT
Organism: Chiridota heheva; assembly: GCA_020152595.1. Taxonomy (NCBI): domain Eukaryota; kingdom Metazoa; phylum Echinodermata; class Holothuroidea; order Apodida; family Chiridotidae; genus Chiridota; species Chiridota heheva. The sequence goes on along the minus strand of JAIGNY010001280.1, from coordinate 789,861 downwards.
TAATGACTGCTGGCTTGTTGGTCATTTCCTTCAACAACTATCCTGGTGGCAAAATTATCTCAACATTCCATGAAATGATACCCAAAGATGCAGGTAAATGAAGTTTTCCTACTGTCATTGTATTCCATATTAAGAAAAAGTCTCACTTCATTGAAATTAAAAGATGTTGTTTTTATTGTTTGTCATTTGGATTTAGATTGATGAATGAAAAGGTGTCAAACATGCAGTTGATTGAATATAGTTTACAAATGGCATTATAGCTAGCCTAGTAGTATGTGACACTCAAAGGATTAGTTCAGTGGTCCTTGAAGTTTATCTTATATGAAATAGGACTTTAAAAGAGACAAAACAGTGAAGAAAACATTCAAAATGTAATTCCATTAAGAAGATATTCAAGTTTAAAGCTCTTGTCTTACCTTTGTAGAAATGACTGGTGTAGTAAGTCTATTATGAAAGGTTGGCACTCTTATCCTCACATTCTTAATTATTGTTAGTGTATTTTAAAGAAAATATTAACATTTTTCCTATTTCAATTTTTTCCCCTCGAACTTCCTTCAGGTGGTAAATTATACCCTTCCAAGATTCTGTTTTGCTACTTTCTTGACATATCCTATGGTTTTTAAGCCACAAAAATGAAGGACAAAATATGATAGAATAATCAAAGACTTCCATAAAGAGGAATCTGAGACAGTGACATCATAACTAGTCTAATTTCAGTCATTTCTACACAAATGATATCAAGCTTCAACATCTCCTTAACGGAATAAGATTTTTAATGCTTTCTTAACCAATATTGTTTCCTTTGAAGTCCTGTTTCATATCAGATGGACCCCTGAATTAATCCTTTAACATGACTCAAAGGTCTTTCTTCTCATGCTTTATACTTACATATTTTTGATGTTGGTTAGACACAATTCTATTAATGAAGTTAGATTTAGAATGCAGGTTGTGAGCCTGAGAATGTGATTGTATTGGGGATTGTGAAGTGAGGGGAGGAGTGGTGGTGATGGTAATTTTTTTAATTAAATACTAACTTGGAAACTAACAGACATTTCACTATCAGGCAAGAGTGATTTAGGATGATTAGAGGGCAGGGTAGTATTTAACATTCTTCTGCTAAAATGACAAAGAAAAGAATTGCAGCATGCCACAATGATGCATTGTAATGTTGTTAGTGTATTATTTGTTTTTAGATTTGTTAAAGAAAAAATGCAGAAAAAACAGTCATGAAAAGAGCAAAAAGACCCTTGGTGGGGTGGGGGGCACTTCCATATGTGAGGTATACATCTGCCTATGGAGCAATTACCTTCTTTTTTTTAATTTTCATAGTGTATGTATTAAAAACAAATCTCTCATAATGCAGTTCTTAACATATTTGCATATTTACATACTGCATACTGCAGGTATCAAAAATCACTTAATTTGTACTGCAGGTATCAATATCACATACTATTATACTGCAGTTAACCAAAACAAAATCATACTGCAGTCCAATTTTGAAATCCTGGGCAGCACAAACCTACCACTTTAGTATGGAAGTGCCAAACTACTTACTCATTTGAAGTTTGATCGATGTGAAATTTGGTAGTCTTGTTTATGACACTATTTCGTACATTTGATCTCACTAAGTTAAGGAATAGGCCACACCCATTGTAGCAACATGGTAACTACAATCTTGGCCAAAACTCGTTGAAGTGAAAATATCTGATGTTTTTCATGAAGCCACATTTCTATTGTAAATTATTCCACATTTAAAAATCAGAAATACTGGAATTTTTTCTGTTGCTTCTTTAATCCCTACTCTTTCTATTGTAATTAATATCTTAGAATTTTAAGGACATTTTTGTAATTCATTGATGCCACCAGTGTCCCCCTCCCCTACCTCACGATGTTATTTGTCCTCCCCTCCCCCTCCCCATTAAATGTTGGCCGTTGTTACTATTTTTCCTGGAAATGACATTAAGAAAGAAAGAAATTTAACATTGAAAAGGGGGTAGGGGGTTACAATTCTCGGAAAAAATAATAAAGAAGCATAACACTATAACATATGTGGTTCTCAAAAAGCTGGAGTGTTCCAACAGTTTTGTCCAAGATTGTTGGTGGGGCAAGCAAAACTCAAATCCACAATCATGCATGACCAATGCGTTGACGTTTAGATGGTCATGTGTCCTGCCACACAAGCTTTGATCCATTTATGGCACTTCTTCGGATTTTTAGAGTTTATAACAAAAGGAATAAACATAACTACATTTGCTAACTGTTCTGGGTAATGGGAATTGGATTTACAAAGCCCTATCAGGCCAATAGGGGAAATTTTTGTTCACTAGCTTGTCGTTACTTCATCTGTGTGTGCAGAAATTTGTTTTGTGCATTATATCGTATTAACTGCATGAGAGTGCCCGGCTAGCTAGTTGTACTGTACCAGTACAGCGTAGAATGTTTGTGGTACACAGATGGGTCATGATCTGTACATATGTTCTAATGTTGTAGTAGTGTTGTCATGAATATTAATTAGTGACCCCTGCCTACTCATTAATATTCATGACATTACGAAGTCACTAAGTTACTGACAAATTCATGAAATAGGATAAATGAGCAACCATTTTTGCATCATACTTGCTATGATGATGTTGTTAATTATTGTGCAAATGCTAATGTCGTCAACACTTGTATTGATCTGCATGGTGGGTGTGGCCTATGAATAAATATTATGGAACAAATATTTCACGATATGTAATGACATGACAGTTAGTAGAAATTTTGCAAATCAATCAGCTTATAAAAAACAGCATTGGAACCATAAAACCTTTAGTTCTGGTATTTCAGTGTTTTTCATCATAACCAATGAAAAATGTTTAACTTGAAATCTGAACAATGTATGTATACCATCATAGTTCAAGTTGTTTATAATTGTTTCTTGCATGTTTGTAGCAAATTTTAGGTCCCTACCTCTTTAAACATTTTAATCCTTATGAATTTGTAAAATGCTCTTTTTGAAGGTGGCCATTTTGATTGACCTCATTAATATGCATAAATGAGGTCAATGAGATAAGAAAAGAAATTGTTTTCACCCAAACATTCTTGTACCTAAGTATCACTTCTGTGGAAGACTTAATTAAGAAAAGAAAATCATTTTAGTGCAGACCTTGCCTTATAGTAAGTTGTCAATGTGTCAATTTTTGTGATGTTCAAGGTAGGTGTGCATCCAAAATAAACCCATTTTATCAATGTAGGGGAAAGTGGGTGCCCCCCTCTCCACTCACAATTCTATATTGCAAATTAGTACCAAAATTAACAGATGTCTTGATGTCAGAAATATGAATGATTTTAAATAAATAAACAAAACAACTGAGATTTACAGGAATTTTCAAGTCCCTGATAACCCAATGCTATTTCCCAAATTACTCTCTCACTACACCTAAAGAACTTGGGTCTACTAGTACATGTTTAATGCCAACAAATCTTCCCTCTGCATTCTTAGATTATTAAAATGAAGTTATCACACACTTAAAAGAATTACTTTACACCTAACTTTTAATGCCGGTATGCTCAATGTTTTCATGAAAAATATTTGTAAAGTAATTAAAAATAATAATCAATTGCAAAAATATCCAATTAGAAGTTGCATAGTGACAGTTGACTTTCCAATATCAATAATAATAAATTGATAATTCCTTGCATGTAGGTATGCTACCAAAGAAAGACTTCAATGAGCAATTGCACAATATCTACCCAAAATTTCTGATAAATTCCTAACCTTTAAACACAAGCAAATTAAGGTAAATCAAAAGCCCTAAAATTGTTGTGTATTTACTGCTGACACATAGCATGTCACATATATGCATAATCACAGCTGTTCAAGGCGAATATAGCATTGAGGTTAATTAACATACTGCCATCTAAATGGGAGCTCTGACTTTTGACATAAGAGGCATGGGAAATTATGCACTTTATTCCAACTCTTGCCACATGAGTACAACCTGAGCTGTACATGTATGGTTGTATTACCATATTAAGTTTTAAGTTACATGGAATATTGAGGTAATATGGGAATGATGAATGGTAATAACAAGTGGGTCTGGATGGCACCAAGTCAGAAAGGAATGGATGGAATATAAGTATATGTAGCCTAAGAGAAGAAAGAGTGAAATACATCAAGTAAAGTAAACTAGTGATTAGAAGGGAAGTCTGCTAATACCTATGAGGGGGTGGGGAGGTGATGGCATTGCCAAAGGGATGGATTAAATATGGCAGAGGACTGCCTAGGTTGGAAGAAGTTAGAAATAAATTGACAATCTTTTCCAGCAAATTGTTGATTGTCACTCAGTATGTTTTAGACTCAGAACAATGTGTTTATTATGGTAGTTTTGTCTTTAAATACAGAATCAGTGCATGTACATATTGATGTGAAAACGGCCCAGACAGGTGTCAGCAGATTCACACAGCTCAACCCAGTTTGGAGGTATGTGGCAAGGGAAATGTTATTTTACAGACATGCATAACTTCTTGATATCCATTTTAAAGCTATAAATTTAAATGTGTTTTCAATTCTGATAAGTTAGCTGCACTGGTTGGTCAGGTGCCTTTGAATTCTGATGAGAAAGCTGGTCGATAAAATTTTAATTTTATTGAGGTGTTGTTCTGATCAGCTTGTTGAGTAGGTTTGCCAGATATATTCGAATTCTGATAAGATGGTGGTATAGATTTGATAGTGGCATAGATTTGATAGTGGAGTAAGTTTGATTGTGGAGTAGATTTGATAGTGGCATAGATTTAATAGTGGAGTAGATTTGATAGTGGAGTCGATTTGATCATGGAGTAGATTTGATAGTGGGGTAGATTTGATAGTGGTGTAGATTTGACAGTTGATTTGATTGTCGAGTAGATTTGATAGTCGAGTAGCTTTGATAGTCGAGTAGATTTGATAGTCGAGTAGATTTGATAGCTGATTAGATTTGATAGTGGAGTAGATTTGATAGTGGAGTAGATTTGACAGTGGAGTAGATTTGATAGTCGAGTAGATTTGATAGCTGATTAGATTTAATAGTGGAGTAGATTTGATAGTGGAGTAGATTTGACAGTCGAGTCGATTTGACAGTCAAGTAGCTTTGACAGTCGAGTAGCTTTGACAGTCCAGTAGATTTGACAGTCCAGTAGCTTTGACAGTCGAGTAGCTTTGACAGTCCAGTAGATTTGACAGTCCAGTAGATTTGACAGTCCAGTAGCTTTGACAGTCCAGTAGATTTGACAGTCCAGTAGCTTTGACAGTCCAGTAGATTTGACAGTCCAGTAGATTTGACAGTCCAGTAGATTTGACAGTCCAGTAGATTTGACAGTCCAGTAGCTTTGACAGTCCAGTAGATTTGATAATCCAGGAAATTTTATAGTCCAGTAGATTTTATAGTCCAGTAGATTTTATAGTAAGTTCAATTTTATAGGTGAGTATATTTGTCAGTAAACTAATAGTTGAGTACTGCTAGTTGAGTATGTTAGCTAGATAAAGTTGAATTTTAATGATGTTATTGAATATGTATACCAGATTGAGTTGAATTGTTATGAGTATGTAAGCTACAATCCTGGACAAAGTACTTAGCACTTTTTTTCTTCACATTATACCCCTCTTCAATGTTGTAGTCATACTACTAAAACCTTTTCTTGCAAATTGCATACCAACATTGAATAGGGGTGGGTGGGGAAAAAGTGCCAAGGCGTTTGTCTCTGATTGTCTGAGTTTTCCAAATTGATAGTAATTACAGGAAAGGAATTTTGTGGTATAAGTTAATAAAGTAATGAATGTTAATGATATTTAAAGTGCAGAAAATAATTATATTTAACCTGAAATAGAATTGTGTGTAGTTCTTAAAACTTTCTCTCAAATCATGGCTTTAAATGACATTCATAATAGGTTTATTTGATTTCTGAAACCTGATTGGTTAATAGATGGTCTGGAATACATTTGGGACCAGCAAGATGCAGGTTAGGAGATCAACACTTTCCATATATGAACACACTTTTAAGCATAACTGTCTATCATGCTTGATCTCAAATGACACAATTTGAGACTGGCCGCATTTGCATTTCTCCCCTAGCCTTATTCATAAATACTCTTGTTTGGCTAATTCAACGAAACTGAATTCATATACTTTGGTAGCTCTCCACAGTTAAAAAATCTTGTGCAAATGCCATCAGTTTAAATGATAGTAGGATTGCTAGGGCTACTATGATGAAATATCTAGGAGTTTGGTTAGACCTGAATCTCTAAATTATCACATAACACAGAAAATAAAATTGCCATATATAAGATTAAGAATATCCATTGTATCAAGAAGTACTTATCGCCAGGCGCTTGCAAACTGCTTGTGATAAACTTGATAACTCCCCTTTGACATCAGGTGCACCAGGGACTGGCCTCTCCTTCGCTTTTTGTATCCAAACCAATCAGCGGAACTCTTGCTTTTATTCCATTCGCTCTCCCTCCTTCACCACCCTCTTCAACTCAGCAAACGCATCCCCCACCCCCCACCTTTCGGGAATCCGGATGCATTTTCACTTTACTAAAGCCAACATCAACATTTTCTTGATTGCCAGGCACACTATCCGTCCCACACCCACCTGGGTTATCAACCCCAACCCTAAAGGTTGCCTGGTGGAGCCTCAATCTACTCTGCTGAAGCAAAGGCCATCCTCTTGGCCTTAAACTTTGTTGAACTCTCCTTCCGCCCTGTCATCTTCTCTGACTCTAAATCCGTTCTAACTGGCATCTTCAACATGCTCTGGTTCAATCCACTCATCCTACAATAAACTTAACGCTCTTTCCTCCTTAGGGAAAAAAATATCTTTTTCTGGATCCCCAGCCACGTCGGCATTCCTGGCAACGAGAGAGCCGACAGAGCTGCCAACAACGCTCTGTCCAATCACATCTCTCCTTTTCCTATCTTGCACTCAGACCTCCGTTTCTCCACTTCCAGCTACCTCAGTAAGACCTGGCAAGACTCATGGAATCTCAAGACCAGTAACAAACTTCACATCATCAAACCCAAAGTCGAGCCAACGTCCCCCTGCACAGTCGCAACCGCAGGGAGGACATCCTCACCCACATCCGCCTCGGCCACACCTTTCTCACCCACTCTCACCTACTTTCCGGCTCCCTGCTCCTCTCTGCTCTACATGCAACACCAATCTCTCGATCATGCATATCCTTTTAACCTGTCCCATATACCTGAACACCATATGACACCTCTCCCACTCCATCTCAATTTCCAATCTTTCAAGAACTATCCTACCTCCAGCTTTATCACCTTTCTCTGCAACAGCAATTCATTCCACCTGATCTAAACTTCCTTTTCCTTCCCCTCTCTGCCTTACCTTTAATACCTTAACTTCTTTCCCTTATTCACCTTCTCTTCCTTATTCACATTCTCTCCCTCCTTCCCTCTATCCCACCCCTCTTTCCTCTCTGTCCTAACTCAAGCACCTTAGTTTGTAACACCCTCTTGGCACATTTGACTCTGACTGTCGCGGTGCCGTTAAACATCAACAAACCAAACCATTAACTTGATCATAAGTCACCTGAATTATGCGAACTCTCTTTATTTTGGTTTACTCGATTACGGTATATCTAGATTACAGCGTGTTCAAAATGCTGCTGCTAACCTTGTTCTTGGTTACAATAAGTATGATAGTTCCACCAATGCTCTCAAATCATTACACTGGCTTCCTGTTCAACAACATATTAAATTCAAAATATCTGTCCTTGTTTTTCAATATCTGCATGGTCTAGCACCTGCTTATTTATCTCTCTTGTCTATTACAAATTCAAACTTCTGGCCCCGCCATCGTTTTTCTACCTCTGTTATTTTGGCACCCACACTCGCTGTCCCTTTTCACAAAAACCAACTTTTCTTGAAAGATTGTTACTTACTCTGGCCCTTATATTTGAAATTCACTTCCCTCCAATGTTTGCAATTGTGAGACACTGCAGACATTTAAGAAACACCTCAAAACGTTTTGATTTGCCAGTGCACCACAACTGGTTATCAAAGGCTGTGGACATTGACTTGGTTGTCGATGTTATGTTTGTCCGTACGTCGTACTTGTCTTCTCGTCAGGGTCGTATTAAGCGTTTCGTGATAGCATTGTTACAATCATAACCGAATACGCAGGCGACGACCCTGTAATTGTAATTGTGTGTTCACTCGTCGTCGTTGTTTTTATTTGAACAGGCTTTTAGATCTGTTTCATTTATTCACATACTTTTATATGTTATCTATTTCATGCAATCAAGTATCCTTCTTTTTTTGTTTTATCTTAGCCTTTTTAGACTGCTCTATGCTTTTTGACCTGTTATATTGTTTTTATTATCCTAGCCAATTTAGATTGTTTTTAGAGATTTTTCTTTTCATTATTTAGGCATGATTTTATCCTTTTTATGTTGCATTTTAATAGTATTTGTTATTTCTGGTTTACTGTACAGCACGGCAGACTGTTTTATTCTTTACAGTTGTTAACGCTATATTAAGTTAATAGTAATAATGATAATAATAATAATGATAATAATCAATGGTCTCGAAACTGACTCGTATTGCAGTTCATATGTGCTTTTGTCTTATAGGTTAATGTAATTCATCAAAAAGAACATGCATGCTTTCCTAGTATAAATATTTGTTTGTTTGACTTGCAATGTATGCATTGTATTTCTAGGTATAACAAGACAGAGGATTTAGAGCCTGGTGGTCCAGAGATGATGTCCTTCAGCCACCTCTTCATTGGAGACACCAACCCCAATGGACAAAGCATGAAGTATTATATAGATAGCCATACCATTATAGCCCTCACTAAAGGATTTGGCGGCATACACTTTAGAAAGTGGAAATTACCACGAATCAAGATTGAGCCAAGTATTTTTCTTTTGCAAAGGAATGACTGGAAAAGATAATGAAAGTTATTTTAATCCTCTTTATTTGCTTTACATATACATTTGTATGTAAAGTATCTATCTGAATAAGCTGCAAATGAAAAGAACAATGATTTACCCCATTTAGAGAGAGAAACATTGTTTTGTTATGTATAGACCTAATCCACCAAAGGCAAAATGATGTCATCCGGTGGCAATTTTGTAAACAAACCAAATTTTGGTAGGCAAAGCACAGCGCAAACAACCAAGTCAACAGAAAATGTGGAAAAAATAAATTTTCTGTGATTAATCCAAGGCAAATTTACCTCTAAAAAGCTTTTTTGACTAATAGAAAATTGTACATATTTTACTCAAAAAGAACTGTTGTTATGGAAGCTCATTTGGCATAAAAACCACAATTTCTAACTCTATTCTTATGAGATATAAATGGACAAATTAGGGTTAACATTAGGCTAAACAAGTTAGCCAACTTTGGATCATCCACAAAGCTGAACTTCTTACATGTCTTAAGCCCAACTTTTACTGAAAAAAGAAATGAAAATTGTTTTTTAATTTAAAAGAAGAACAACAACGAGAAGTAGATTCTGTTCTTAGATTTCAATTGAATCCTCTTCAAAGATAATCTCTACAGTACTCAATTGGTGCATGGCATAAAAGTCAAAATCAAAGCCCAATATCAACACACACATACTGTACATGCCAACTAGAAATTTGATATTTGGGCCTTAGTTAGAACTTGTGCCTATAAAAATATATGCCTTATACGTATGAATACCTGTCCAATCTACATACTGACCTTCAACTAAGGATTTGATTACTGCATGAATTGGGGATGAAGATTCTTGATACATTTCATTTTAAACTAGGCACAATGCAAATGCTTTTATATTTTTCATATAAGGCCTAAAAAGTAAAATTAAGCATTGTGTTTTATTTACATGGTCCCCATTGCAATTTTTGTCAATATTTATCTAATGAACATATATTTATGTACCTATTAAACACCCACTGTGTTCTTTTTCAACTATACAATTTAGGACTGGCTTCTGACCTTTGTAAGTTGTAACAGTACACACAAACTTTGGCAAAGGGGGATAGGACCTTCCATATCTGACAAGCATGCACATTTCCTGGTACTGAAATGCTCAGATTTAACTTTTTATTGACCAACCACATTTAGGATGCAATGAAATTATGCTTGAACTGAGTTTGATAATCCTTTCATATATAAGATTGGGTAATTAATGTTGTGCTTAATAAAAGTATTAAGTTATTTAAAGTACACCTATATATAATGTATGCATTGGCAATAGGTGGTTAATGTGGAGAAGGCTATTCTTAGTAGGAATAAATCAGTAGTTTTGCCAATAAACTAAAAGCAAAAATAGTGATTGCTTGCATGCGATAAAAAAACCATTTAATAGTAGTTGGAGTGAAACTAAAGATGGATGGCAGGTGAAAGTCACACATTTGCCATGGTAATTTTATATGCACTTATTTACTTCATTAGCAAAAGTGATTGCACATATACACTCTTCACTCATATGTAAAATTATAAGGAAAATTTAGATTTTTTTCCTATTTTGATAATATTCCTCAAAGATATCTGCTAGTCATTACAGGTGCCAGTACTTGGTTATACACATAAGTGTTTTCATATTATTTCAATTTTCATGATATTCCATAAAGATAGAGCACAGGTGTACACATCAGAATATTAATGGATATTTGGCTTCTTACAGAAATAATCTTCCTGTAAGTATTTGACATGTTTGATAAAAATTTGGTCTTTAAGCATGAACAAAGTTCACCTAGTAAGTTAATTATTAGTTTATGCAAAAGAAAAGAGTTTTCCATATATGCCTTGTTTATAGGTTCATGCATATATATTTATACATTTTACATTTATACAAATTTAATTTAATTTAAGACAGCATATAGAACTGTGTGTAGGCCCTACACATCTATACTATTTTATTATTAAGTTGCATTACAATTAGAATTTAAGCAGTCAGAAAAATCACATTTAGATAATTATATAGTCTGAGAATATGATCTTATTGTGTGATGCATAACATAATTAATCATGTCTATTTACTTCAATCATTTTTGTATAGGATAGCTCATTCAGCTGAAAGCTGGTTTAAGATTATGCCCATTTAAAAGATTGGCAAAAAGACAAGTTTAGCAAGTTTATTAATACATTAAAATTAATGATAAATCATGAGACATCTAAAGAAGATAGATGTCCACATGTACAGTATAATAAGACATCTAAAGTAGATGTATAACAAACAGCAAATATTTGGCAGCTTTTGCACTTTCCAAGATTTTATGATATGAACATTTCAATCTACATGATCTGCTGATGAAGCTTGTTGTTTAATGCACTTTCTGTGTTGGAACACACATAGGCCTATAGAGGGATTTCATCATGTGACTCTAAGTCAGCTGGACTCCATTTTGCAGGGCAGCGTTATCGTTGGGTTTCACGCGTCTTTACACAGCTTAGTCACATCACACGTACAACAAACATACTACATGCTAACCTACCAGTACCAATTCAGCGATTTTACTACTTGCAATATTTTGTTCGCTTCCAACATGTCCGATTTAACTTTACATTTCCTTAAGTTTTATATTTTCACTGGGTATATGATAACGTTAACGCCAGTTGATTGTTTGGTATACTCAGACAAAGCCTACATACCTGATATAAAGTGCTTGCTGCAAATCCTAGTGTGAATCGTAGGTTGAAGCCGTTGTGTCGTACAGCAGAAACCCACTTCGAACGTTGATCAGGATCAAATGAAAATCGAGAAAATGTCTTTTTCTTCCCACGCACACATCTATTAGTGCAATCAATTGGCACAGTAAGATTCCAGCATAATTATCTTACAAAAATAATCATATATAACAATATGCAAACGTATGTAAGTCTAATTAAGTGTACAGCAGACGACAGTGGTATTGCCCGACAAAATGGTGATGTAAACAAAGTCCTGTGACGTCAGCTGAAACACCCTTATAGCTTGAGATAAAAAAAGTATGAACTTGGTTAATGCTTCAACAGGTAATACTTGCAGTCATTCAGATGATCAATTTTGCATTGTGTGATTTGTAAGTGTCTTCAAAACCATTGTGAATATCAACCTTTTTTTTTTAATACATACAAATTCTTGATATTTCAATCTACAATTTATAGCCATCCTACATGTGTATTATCTAATATCATTTTCAAAAAGAAACTGAATTCAGTTGAGCAGGTTATACCTTGACTTCTTATTTAAGAAATCACCCACTTGAGCTAGTCCACCATACCAAAAAGCATATATATAATAAATACCTTGTGAAATCCACCTAGATTTTTTGATAAATCAACATGCATGACCAGGTAAAGAATTGTGCAGATAGAACTTAAACATAAAATGAACATTCAATGAATTTGATATCTGCCTTAATGTTCTTGTATAAATAAGTAAAGGGTTTAAACATAGGCCAGTCTTATACCTGCATTATTTTTCAATGATTATGGTCCTACGCAGACTTAGGACTTTTAGGCTTTTAAGTTTGAGAACATTTCATTTGGAATTGATACTTACATAATGTATATTACATTCACTGGAAGACAGTGAGATTACACAGCCAATTAAGTATTGGCCTTGGATAACTCTCGAGTGCATAGTTCAAGCTTTGTTTGCTTGCGAAACCAACAAATTTTTAGTTAAAAATCACAGCTAAATGTGTAGAATATTCCCCACTACTATTTCACATAGAAATTATTGACAAAATTTGAGCATTTTGTTCAAACTTAATGATGAAATTAACCTATTTCACAATAAGTAAGTGATACGCGATTGAGCACAATATGCGTATTTGACGTTTTCCTGTACTGTGCCTACCAATTTGCCTGTGGTGGTAAAGTTCACGGATGATAAACAACTTTGGATTGGGTCTATGCCAGCCCTCATTGATTTGTTTACTTTGATCATCCTTGACCAGCACAATTTGTATTAAAGAAATTATGAGTAATGAAACGATTTGCAAATAGATTTATAAATCAGTACCACAGTTGCTTTCTTTTTCTTGCTTAACAAAGTTATGTGGGAAGAATCTGTAAACTTTCCATCTCCCATTTTGAAATGTATCTAGTCATACTTTTTTGGCCAGAAACCTCTGAAATCTGGCAGTCTTTAAGAGTATGAAAACATCCATTGAGGGTGTTTTTTGATTTATAGTTCTTTTCATGATATTTTCCACTGAAAATGTCCAATGTTGCATAATTACTTGTCTACAGCACCCATACAGCTGAGTTCCCACCAAGTACAGGTAGAACTTTTTTTACTCTACAGTGCACAAGTTAAAAGAAAAAAAAGTATGGAATTATCCTTCAATGAAGGAAATTTAAGACAAAAATTAAAACACTTCCTCAATAGTAAGAGATACTTTTGTCATTTATTTGATGATAATATTTGTTAGGAAAAAGTTTGCGAGGACCTGACCTGTTCTCCTCGGATTTCATAGGAAAACTTCCCTGGAGTTCTATGAATATTTTTTTTTCTTTCAAAAGTAAATTGCTTTTAGCCCAAAAAAATATGAAAAATCCCAGCGAGTATTGTTGATATGAAAGATTAAAATATTTATTTTCTCTTAAAAAATGATTAAGTATATTTCATGAGAATCCAGGGGGATAAGCAACTCAAAGTTGACAGGTTTTTCCTTTTCTGGAGGGAATTCAATTCTTTTAGCTAGCATATAAGCTAAAAAAAAAAAAAAAAACCTTGTGAAACAAATTCAGACTCAATTTGGATAAAACTCCAAAGAGCTTTGGTTTTGAGTCTAACTGAATTTACACATTTTAATGGAAAATAACTTTGGTCTTTTGGATTGGGAATATGGCCTCATAAAACGGAACATGCGAGAGCCTTTCCTCATTTAGGTTTCACACCATATGATGGGTGCATTTTTCAGACAAATCAATTGAATAAAAGGAATGAGTATAATTAATGGGAATATTGCAAAGAATTAATTGCTTTATATAAAATACTATTAAATGGCCATAATATATTTTTTCATGCAAAAACTCTACTTGGACTTATTACTGAAAATGGCTACTCCTCATTTCATCTTCCTTCGATATCATTATTACTGCTCCTTTTTGTAAAAAAGTTTAGCTCGACATCATTGGTGCTCTGGTTTCATGTCAATGTTAACAAAATTTTAGGTGCAACCATGGTAGGAATCATAAACATCATTATAGATGCTGATTTTTATGCAGTCAAATTTAAACGTATTAAAAGTGAATATAAGTGAATATTTATTTTAGAATTCTTTAGAAAATTACAATAATTTGTTACCATGCCTGGAAGCTGACAAGACATCTGGGTCGTGACACAGCTAGCCTAGAAAAGTTTTGGTTTGTCATTTTACAACACTTTCAATTAATTTGGAGGTGATGCCTTTGATACTGGCTGTAAGGAAATATATATGGGCAGGCTGGCAATTCAAAATGGTTTTGAGAAAATAGATGAGGGGTCATAAAGCAGAGAGATTAGGGGTACACATTTCCCATCCCACTCAGCAAAGCATTACACTTCCGCAGGCAAATCCAACATATTATCCATGTACAGCAACATTTTCATATATTAAACACAGTGCCCATCATATCAACACTTGGCACTTTCCTTAGTTTTACCCCCCCCCCCCTTCTCTTTTTTTGACACCCCTAACACCCCCTGTTAAGTTGAAAGATGTGAATGATTTGTTACAGTTTTCTTACTTGTAATAACGGTCACTACTGTAATATTTTTTGATCTGTCCAAGGATCTGATGGGTAAAATAAGGCAGGCATCAAAACTGGGTTCTTGGAGTTACAAAACATGATTTCTCCCATTCATGAGTGTACTCTTATGTTGAAGTCTACTACCGTCTGAAGGTATTTTTTGTGTTACATTGTATATTCAGCACATCCCCCTACGTTCCTACATACTTTAAAAGACACTACCCCACCCCACACACACACCCTTCCCCACCCCCTCCAGTGGCATGGTGGCTCATGTTTTATTGGGTGTAAGTAATTCCCCCTCCCCTCCCCACCCTCCCTCGAATAAGAGTGAAACGTTTGTCACTAGTAAATTGGCATGAACCGTTTAGGAAATTGCTTCAAATCAGTGTTTCGAATCTAAGAACCGTCAAAGGGGTCCAGGGAGCGAAGCCTCCGGAAAAGTGAAGGTAATTTCCCCAAAATTGAAGAAAAACTTCCCAACAATTGTAGAAAATTTCGAAAATTGAAAAAAAACTGCCCAAATATTAAAGAAAATTTCAACCCAATTTAAAAACATTCCTGAAAATTAAAGAAAACTTCCCAAATATGAAGGAAAAAAAATCCAGAAAATGAAGGCAATTTTACCAAAACGAAGGAAATTTCCTGGAAATAAAAAAAAACTTGATATCACGAAAATTTCCCAAAATAAAGAAAATGTACCGAATATTGAAAAACTCACAAATATTGAGGAAAATTTCCCGAAAATGAAGGAAATTTCATGAAAATAGAAGCAAATTTCACGAAAACGAAAGAAAATTGGAAGAGATTTCCTAGAAATTGAAGAAGATTTCCTTGAAATTGCAGATGATTTCCCAAAGAGAATTAATTTTCAACACTTGCATTAATAGAGCTTCAAATTGGCATGCTATAGAGGCGAAGGTCACAAAGCCTGGTGAGGACCCAGGGTTTCGCAGGAAGCCCTACGTTTGTCATTGTTTTAATAGCAGAAAAAGGCTTTAAAATGTGTCACATCTATTTGACGAAGCTGCACATAGGGGCGAAACCCCAGGAATCCCTGCATTTCTCACGATTTTCAAAGCAGAAAATTGCTTCACATTGTGTCAAATCCCGGGTCGACGTCCTAGGCGCCGAAGGGGCAAAGCCCTAGGAAGGTACTGTATAGTAGCGTTTTTTGGCGTGATTTTGGTAGAAAAATTGTGGCAATTCCGAACTAAATTTAGTCAGTTAATTAAACAGTTCAAAGGAATATTATTTTGGAAAAATGTTCAAATGCAGGACCCCATTGAATTCAATATGTGTCTTTAGTTGGCGTATAGGAATGGTTTTCATATTTCTGATGTAAGAATAAAGCTTTGAGAAGAAAACAAATATTTACAACGTTGAGAATAAAAAGTATACAAGAGTATATTTTCAGAACAATTTTTTCCCCCAGTGAGCATTCGGCGCCCTCTCGGAAAGCTGCAACCAGCTGTATTCAATCAAATTGTTTGCCCTTCATGGCAGGAACAGATATTAAATATTGGCAAGAGCAGATATTAAATATTGCCGACGAGCTATCGCCATGCATTGGTTTCTGTTCGAGCGCGAAATCCGCTCGAGTGCCAATGGTGGAAAATGTTGTCTTTTCTGTGGAAAATTCATGCGCTTTTGGACTACACAAATGGAATATTACTTACTTAATAGTATAGGAAGAAGTTATTGATCAACACGCACATTTTCACAGGGCCTAAATGTTTTCTCAGGATGATTTTGACGCCCCCTCAGAAAGCTTCGCTGGGTGGGGGCTGTTGCTCCCTTGCCCCTACCCCCGGCCACCACGCCACTTCCCCCTCCCCTTTCCGTAGATGATACCAAATGTCGACAGGAGGTTTTGGTTTATAAAGTAATGGTGGTCTTGAACCGTAGCTAAACATAAACCACTATGGGATAAATCATATGTAGGCCTACCTTACTTATAATGGCCAAAATTGTATTCTCGGATTTCGCTAGAAAATTATTACAATATTGGGCATTCTTACATTTTTATCTCATCACTCGTATATGGGTTACATTGTTTTGTCTTTTCAAAAATATGACTCTCATGCCCTGACCCTATGCCAGTGGTGTAACGCAGTGGGGCTACAACAGGGCGTAGCTCGGGGCCTCCTACATCAAGGAAAATCAATTTAAAAAATGTAAAGAACAATATAAAAATAACTTAATTTCTCAACGAACTAAAACAAAAAATGATTTTAATTTATCATCAGTCATACCTAAGTTCTCGATTATTTGACAATGGGCCCCTTGATTAATACAAATATGTCCCCTTGTCGTTTGTTTTGACTGGGGTCACCATGCAGTAAGTCTAAACAGACAACAAGAGTCGAAATAGCCCCCCATGCCTACATGCAAAACAAACATAATATCAGAAATATGGGGATATAGAAGCCGCCGAGCAAGGGTCCCATAACAAATACCAATGGGCCTCCTTGTTGTATGTCTAGCTTGGTTTCCAGACGATGAGGGGTCGTTAAATAGCCTGGCCTCTCATTGTTTTTTTGTTTGTTTTTTAAGCTGCTAATCATGCCCTCAACTCCTCCCTCCTTTCCTAAAATCCATTCTGACATGAAACCGCTTATCGCTTCCTTATTCATTCCGCTGACAAACTACTTGGGACTCCCAAACAGATAGCAAAATCCAGCCCACCATTCTGGCCAAACCCACTATCCACAATCTCTCTCGTAAAGACTACGTCCACATTACCCGCCTTGGGATAGGTCACACACTCCTCCCTCCTTAGCGGCTCCCTCCTACCCCTCTGTAATAACTGTCATTGCCCCCTCACTGTCTACCATTTCCTCCTTGCCTTCCCCTTGTACAACCTCCCCTGAGCTTCCTTCACAACTACATTGCTGAGTTCTTTCAGAAAAATTCCCCGGATGAAATTATCTCCTTCATCATACGTCCCTCGACAACTATATTTAGTTTTCCTTTCCCATCCCCCTGCCTACATTTTTATTTTTTGTATTTACATCATTGCACTGCGTCTTATGATCCTAGCCTTATGTCTTATGGCTCTAAACCTTGTCTCATTTTTTCTTTTTAACTTTTTCCTATCCCTGATATAAGATAACCTCTCGGCCACAATTTGACCTATTCTGTCGTGGTACCGTTAACAGGTTAATCCTCAACAAACAAACAAATTAATTCGTTCGTTTACGTTGGGCCTTGGAAAGCAGAAGGACCAAAAAAGTAAAAGATCAAAATACTATTTCGGTACAGCTCAGTAAATTTTTAAAAAAAAAAAGAGGATTCAAATTGTTTCATGGAATTGTTTAATAAACATTGATGAGGATCGATAACGAGTTAGAAACGAGGTGGTGAGAGAAAAGCTGAAAGTGGGTGAGTTTAGTGGCAAGGTTCGTGAGCGAAGGCTGCAGTGGAAAGGACCGTGTTCAGAAGTGAAGAGGAGTATGTTGGCAAGAGGATCCAGCAGATGACTGTTGGTAAGAGGAGGAAAGGTAGACCGAAGAGGAGATGGAGGGATTATGTGAAGGAGGATATGGGAGTTGTCGGGGTGAAAAAAGTTGATGCAAAATAGAAGGAGATAGAGGAGGCTAGTCTACACCGGCGACCCCACTTGATGTGGAACTCAAACTTGGAGAAAAGAATAAGTTTGATAAACATTTTAGGTTTCATTGTCGAACAGAGTCTAATGTATGACATGTGTGTGGTTGTAAAATAAATAAATAACTTAATAAAAAAGACTTTGAAAATATAGGAAAAATCTTTTCTGTCATAAATTTTCAAGATAAGGGAAGCATCAGGGCGGGCCAGAACCCCCAGCTCATTTAAGGGTGAAAAACGGCAATAACTCGTTTTAAGGTGAAAACAGTAATACAAGCGTCATAATAAGAGTGCCAGAACCCCCAGTCCACTTAGTGAAAACAAAATAAAAAACGACATAAAATGTATGCCAGAACCGTCCTTTTAAATACTAACTTTACTACATTTATCAAATCATACTGGTTTCTCTCTTAGTATTGTTCTTTGCAAACTTTATCATATTTTTATTTTTTCTCTGTTTATATCGTCCCTATTTTGACATAGTGACGAATGTATATGTTGGGTTGACTAGAAAGGTTTTTTTTTTTTTTTTTTTTTGACATAGTGACGAATGACTTTAAACGCATATTACCATCATTTATGTTTAACTTCCTTGTTTTATATAACTAGTAAATTATCTAAACTGTAAATAATCAATGAATGACACAAACACAATAAACAGATACTTTTATAGTGATTATCGATTAAGCTTTGTTAATTGCACATTCCCACTATGTCAAAACGAACAACTTTTTTTGCACATTCGCCACTATGTCAAAACAGGGACGATATGAACATTTCTACAATAATCATAAAAGCTCATAGTTGTTGTAGTGGATAACAATAAATGAATAAGATCATCTTGGTAACAAAATTACTTATCTGAACTTAATCTGAGGAATAGAAACCATCTTAAGTAGGCAAGACCTTTCGACTGGCAAATTTCTAGTTCTTTTTAAATATTTTATTTTACTTTCTGTGGGTTGTAAATCATAATTACCATATGATTTTCACCAAAATTATTTATAATACTAGAACCATATATTGTACCACAATTAACCGTTTTTAGTATAAACTTACATCATTTATGTTTCTTTTCATCTCTGATGATTGATATTTATTTAATAGTTATTGGAGTTAAAAATTTCTTATTTGTTTTACGGTGGCGAAAAAAAAAACATTTTACAATGATGTCCTACGCTGAAATGTCGATCCAACTTTCATCAATGTTATGCCAAATTGTATGTTGCCAAATTGTATGTTGCCAAATTGTTTGTTGCCAAATTGTATGTTGCCAAATTGTATGTTGCCAAATTGTTGCAATTTTCTTCAATTTCTGTCATCATTACTCTCGGCGTCTCGGGTTATACCAACTTATGGCGGAATGAGTTTGCCCGACAGAAAATATGGGAAAATAACAGGGGTGCCTGGGAAGGATGGGGGATGCTCATATGAAAGTGGCTGTTTTGTCATACTGCAATTTGTATATTTATTTTATTTAAAAAAAGTAAAACCACATTAATTTCTCTTCAGTACCATATTTTGATCGGCGAAAGAGTAACAATGGGAATTTCCCTACAAATATATTTTCAGGGGTGTCACCTCCCCGACACACGCAAAAGGGGTCAGGGGAAAAACACCCCCCCGGTCCCATGAAGATTTCGAAATGCGCCAATTGCTCACAAGGGCGCCAAAATTGTCCTGAGAATAATTTGTAGGCATATATATACTTTTATTCTCAACTTCTGCAACTTCCTTGCAAATTGTATCCTTTACAAAACAAACATTGATCAATAATTTATATATGTTGTGATTAACAACAAACAATAAATGTATTCTCTTAATTTCTTAGAAATATGTTTTGAAATTATTTAATAAAGAAAAATTTTTTCCTACATTTATAAGCAACATATTGTTCGAATTTTGTAATCCAAAATGCACGAACTGACGAATGTTCCCCAGAATTTTACACGATTTTAAGTCAGTTTTTGCTCAAACAGCTACCATACAAGGACAATATATAAAGAGTTAGTCATGTATAACGGGAAACGATAAATACTTTGGTTGTGAGAATGATTCTTGTCCATGACTCATATCTCTCACGTGCGTAATATCCGCAACTTTGTGTTTATCATCTCTGAAGGAGGAAACTATATTTCGAGTTCCGAAACTCAACTAACTCAACACTTTGCCCACATGTATGATCCTCAAACGAAGTTAGGCCGCCGACCGAAAGGATTGTTTGTTGCAGCAGCTCACTGATTACGGTAAGTTTCATTTTGGTACTTTCTTTTATAACAGTATAGGTAATTAGTAATACGGTACAGAAGCGAGCTGTCAGCTCTTTCTTAGCTGATTTGTACAACATTGAGTGTGTTTTTATGGAATTGCATGCCAAGTAATAAGAGAAACCGTGATTTTAGCTTTAAATTTCAGTTGATCGTATATGTTATGTAGAGTCTTAATAATATATATATATTGATATATATATAATATAATGGAACAATATGTTGCTTATAAAAGTAGGAAAAATTGTCTTTATTAAATAATTTCAAAATATATTTATATATTGATATATATTGATATATATATAATATAATGGAACAATATGTTGCTTATAAAAGTAGGAAAAATTGTCTTTATTAAATAATTTCAAAATATATTTGCCATCTTTACAAAAGCATGCAATTAAAGGAATTTAATGCAAAAGAAACACTTATTTAACTTTCTGTCCCATGTGGAAGGTATTTGTCGGAAAAGGACTGTACTCAGAGACGTATAGAAAGCATGGCAACGGGGTCTGATTTTACCATCCCGGGTGGGAAGTAAAATAAAATTCGGAAATTTTTTATATAAAATAAAAAATAAAGGAAACTTGTGGTAAAATTATTGGCAAATTTTGTAAAATTATTGGAAATTTTAGTAAAATTATTAGAAATTTATTAAACTTTTTACACAATTTCTGGCATATATTCCTGAAAATGGAAGATTATTTCCTGAAATGAATGAAAAATTCCCGAAAATCGAAGAAAATTGCCCGAAATAAAGGAAATTTTTGACAAATTTCTGAATATTGAAAAATTATCAGAAAATAATTGCCTGAAAATCGGAGAAAATTGGCCGAAAACGAAAGAAATTTAAGTTAAAGAAATGTCCCGAATAGTAAAGAAATTTACCAAAATTAAAGAAATTTACCGAAAACTTAAGATTTTGTTTCGCTATAAACAAAATCACAACTAAATTTGGACAATATTTAAGCTTACAAGTTTTACAGTTTATATAGTCTAATTGTATATGGTATATCCAGCTACGTACATTTGCATATACAGAATTTCGCTAGAGGGTGGGGAAAATGTTTCCCCTGACTCCCCTCCACTGAGTACCAGAGTGGTTGACTCGAGTCACTGACTTGAACTCGAGTCACATTTTTCGACTTGTGACTTGCAAACAAATGACTTGAAGAAATTTGACTTGACAATAATAACCATTTTATTTTCACCAAAAAAAGAGAGAAAATAATGGATTTGAAGGAATTGATAAAGTTGTAGATGTTTTGCAAGCTAATCGCAACATATCATAATCAAACTAAATCCGTAGACAAAACTTTCATTGGAAGAATCTTTATGCATTACAGGTTTTATACCGGATGCACACATGCTTGCTGCTTTTGACGGTATCAAAAGACTGAAAGATGCAAAAGGAACTTAATAAATGAAATAAAATACACACACACATCCACGCACGCACGTACACACACACACGCACACGGACACACGAAAATCACAAAATTTTGTCCCGTTTAAAAACTTGACCCCTAATATGAGGTCATCATATGAGACCCCCCTTCGTGGGCCCCACCAGTCCCCCTAATATCAATGGGGATGGCCATGTAGTGTAGGAGGTATTGGAAGTTATTTTTCTATAGAGCAAAGTGACTACAATATCTCATCCCCACATATATGTATATGCGGGTGGTGAGATAAAAACATACCCACTTGTATGAAAGGTGAGGCCGTTGCCCTACTTTCAACTGGGAGCTTAATCCCTCAGCCTACCAAATCCTAAGTCTACGCCCTCAAATGACTAAAACACTTTAACGCCCAACAATGAAATGTTATCACTATAGGTAATTCACTTTGAATGAAAACATATACAACACTTTGGGTAAAACCATTAAGATACAAATTTAAAGTGTATTCTATATTGTGAAATATAATGTATTGTTTTGCGTTTTCTGTATTTCGTAAAGATCCACATCTTTACGTGCACTCGTGGAAATTCGTGTTATAAGATAAACCCTAGAGCAAAATCAATATGAAACTTAAAAATGTTTTTGGTTTTGACTATTCAAGAGCAAGATCAATATCGAAATCATGTATCCGGTACCCATCATATCAAAACTGTTAATAATTGGTTTTGACCATTTTTAAGAGCAAGAACAACCCGTCGTTTAGATATCATGTATCGTACCCTCTTGTTTGACTTGTTCAGATAGGACAGAAACAGATATGTGAAGAAATTATTGGAAAAAAACACAACCAATATGGTAACTTTATCGAGGGTGTGTCAAAACATCAGATTGACCAACTTTTAAGCAATATTTGACCAAATTGTTGATAAATACAATTTTGGAGAAAAGAATCAATGACATGCAACTGTACTGTATTCAGTTGTTCTGTGGTTTGTTTACATGATCCATGCAGGGACCTGCATGCTATAGCAGGTCCCTGTCCATGACACTCAGCCTGAGCGATGCTGCCCAACATTTTCGATGGCCTATCGTGATGAAATCCAAGATTCAAATGACATAGTTCAGTAGTTGTGGCTTATGTGTGTTTTCCCTGATATAAAAAGTGTCAACCAAACTAACTAAACTATTAAAAACTCAACACTTATTGACAGGAATTTTTCAAGTGCGTGTTTTGTTTCATTTGTTTTTTAAAGTTCTAACGGTGAAGCATTAATATCGAGATTCTAGTGAACAACCAAACCTTTCTGCAAAGTCATAAAATAAAATAAGTCTTCTGTCTGAAAAAAACGTCAACGTGCAATATTTAATGGACCGCTTCAAAGAAAACCATTTAGTTTTATATGGCTGATGATCATACCAAAGAGCTGTGTGGAAGCTCTTTGATCATACCATCACATACACCCATATCAACTAGAACACAGTCAGCAAAAGAACAGGATGAGGGGTGAAAAGGCCAATTTACCGGACGTGTATGAGCGAGTGACCATGGAAGTAAACTCTCCAAGTAAATTAAAATTGAAAAGAAAGATACAGTTTTTAGAGACATTATCAAAGAGGTTTGCAAGATATATAAGTAAAACACTGTACTAACTTGCATTAAATGTAAGATACATAACATGGCTACCATAAACAGCAACCTGATAAAGGTAATTAATGTTAGGCTTTATTCAGCCAAAGGAAAAAACTCAAATTTAGTTAATTTTGATTCTTATTAAAAAAGTCTCGCATCCCTGGTCATAAAACTCTTAGAAATTGCAAGATAAATTCAATGAAAATTAATTCTTTGCAAAGAATATTCAAAACTTTCCATCTTAGCTTCCAAATCAGGGAAAATTTGAGACCCTTTTAATGAGGACTATCATGTCTGCATAAACAAATCTGAAATTTGAGGTGAAAATGCCCTTCCAAATATATGTTGACTGTTATCTCAATTAAATTTAATTAGAGGCTGCAAACAAACGGCTGTTTTTAGGTCTAACATAACTTTCAAAAAGCTTCAAAGACTTAGTAAAAGTTTCTGAAACTAATTTTTATTTGGAATGGATTGTTAAGGATTTTATCTTGCAATTTTAAATATATATTTTTGATAACCAGAGAT
The DNA here is from genome assembly GCA_020152595.1 of Chiridota heheva. Classification (NCBI taxonomy): domain Eukaryota; kingdom Metazoa; phylum Echinodermata; class Holothuroidea; order Apodida; family Chiridotidae; genus Chiridota; species Chiridota heheva. The sequence goes on along the minus strand of JAIGNY010001280.1, from coordinate 765,728 downwards.
GCATGGTTGACATTTAAAGTGTGGCCTATGCATGCATCAAGTCATATAACGTGTCTAACGTGCGCGCACTGTAGTTTTAGCTAACTGTATTAGTAGCAGTAATAATCGGTTAAAATATGTATTGCTCATGGTCAACAATTTAATGTCTTGAATTTCATCTACAATCTCATTCTACCCATTGGTTTATCTTATAGCTTATTTATCTTTTAAGCATGCATACATTTGGGGGCTTGCCGAAATGTAAAGCCCCCCCCTTCCATAGCTACGCTACTGCAAGAGATGTGTGTCATTTTGCAATGTTCCAAATGATACCTATGGTATATGCGAAATCATTGCAAAAAATATTAAAGATTTGTATTCAATTTATTTTGCTTGGAATGATTAATTTAAATAAATTGACTGTTAAATATCATTTTTTGGTCATCTGTATAGTAAATAATGTACTTTCATAAATTATTGTCGATCATGCCACATTATGTACAGAAAATACTGCGAAAGAAACATAGTTATTCATATTGTTAAAGTTTTGTTTACGTGCTAAAATTTAAACGCGGTGCAGCCTTTGTTGAAACTTTTAAGTTTTCAGATAAGAAAATAAATACCACTAAAAAATTATCTTAATTTGATCAAAACTCTACAAAACCAAAGAAAAAATAAAGAGAGAGAGAGAGAGACTTAGTCAAAAAGCTAATACCAGTGAGAAAACACAAATTGTAATGAAACTTCATCACAAAATCACTAAAGAGAGAGTAAAATTAAATGGATATCACGCAATGAAGTTCAATATTTCTATAACCTTTGCCTGTTTGCAGAATTTACTTGGAATGTCAACTCGAAAGAGCTAATGGTTTATTAATCAAGAAATTTTTACTTAGATTTCATATATGTTTTCGTAAATATTAAAGTGTTCTTAGAATCCAATCTTGACCCCTTAGATTGAACTGAATTAAAGGGGCCCAGAAGTAACGAATATCACCCCTGGTCCTTCACGGAAATAATGCCCCTGGGGCCCTTGGACCCATGTTATGCACACACACTATGTCTGTTGCGTCATCAAATTGGTGCAAACCTAAAAATTCTCCTAATCAAAATAAACATTATTGGGAAGATTCCTTAGAATATACTGTCGTTGCTTGAATTACAGAAATCCCAACAGTGATTTAACATGATTTAACATACCAACGGTCCGTATAGATATTGTGGTTAATATACAGATATGTAAGTATGACCGCTAATTTTGTTACAGGAAAAATATAAGATTGCCCTACAGCTAAAGACTCAAAATTGTATTGTGAATTTAATGCTTGTAAAGCGTATTTCAACAAATTATCTGCTGAGCTATCTGGCTACAGGCCTACATTTAAAATGAGCATGAAATAAGGTAAACAGTTTCGAAGATTTAAGTGAAGTTTCAAAGCCAAAAAATAAAAAATCGTTAAAAATGTTTAGGGTTATCAAAAATCTTCACTTATCTGGAATGGTTAAAAAGGTAATCTAGTTATAGAATTTGCGGTAACTTTTCTTTTGCCTGAAAAAATGCCACTACGGCATTAATTTCAAGTACTAATTCGAGGAATTCTTTTGTGAACTGTAGATATATATGTAAAGCTACGATGGTTACAGTATTGGTTATCAAAGTAATTGACCGATGTTATGTCATTATTGTGCTCGGTGATACAAGTCAACTCAAACCTTTTGTTCTTTTTAGTAAATTATTGGGGTGATACCAAACCTTTGTTCAAGGAATCATTGAGCATCTATTATATTACTGTTCGTCTGTACGGACTCAAATTTGGTCGAATGTGTCTAAAACGAAAATCTAAGACCTCGGACCTTATGACCTATAACTAACACCCCCTTAGGTCTAAAACTAAGATCCAATATAGCCTCAGTAAATCTAATTACAAAAAAACAACTAGATACAACAGTTTTTTGAAAATAATTCACACAAAGGATAGTGATCTTTGTACCTTTTGCCAGACTGAATTCTCGAAACTGAATTAGACAATCTCTTTTATAACTGTACGTCTGCATGTTGTTTCTCGGTCATAGGGAAACCTCTTGTTCTATTTGTTTTGCCTATAAATGTGAACATGGTATTGCTTGGTACTAGTTTTCGTGTGATAAAATTCTGAATTGTATTAAGTTGCTAGCCAGATTTTATATTTATCGTTGTCAGTTTTCTGGTAATAAGATTGGTCTACGTGGGGCAAAATTGTTTATACAAAGGTTACTACATAATTCAAAAGTAGACCTATACATTGCTACAATTTTTACTTAAAAAAGTAAGTTCGATGATGATTTAAGGCTATGGAAATTTCTTGTCACAATTAAATTCGTAAATTGATGAAGTATAGGCAAATAATGTAGAGTGATTAATGAGAGTATATACACAGATTTAAATAATGAACTGCTGTTTGCAATGTTATCCATTATCTATAACAATTTGCAGATTATTGTGAAAAAATGTAAATATATTTCTAAATATAAATGAGAACAATAAATATTAAAAAAGAAATTAGGATTTACTATTTAGTTGCATTCTCTTTCTTTTTCCCTCTCTCTAAAATAGAGTATATAGAGTACTCGGAATTGACAGATTGATAAGAATGAAGCTCACGGCATCTGTTTTGATTTTAGTCTGCATAACGGCATGCATGTGCGATGATTCGTCAGAAGAGCAAAACAAAAGTAAGCATGATCATTATTCAAACATTAAAAATACATTCCCATTTTTTTTTTTTTTTAATTTTATTTGAAAGAGCATACTTTTAGAGCCAATTTGGTACAAAAATCAGGTTGATACCATATTCCTTTCAGGAGATATGGATTCTAAATATTTCCTAATTGCATTTAAAAAATTTTGTACAGTATGATAAAATTCGTATTTGATGATGTTATATGCAAATTCATTGCAAATGTTTATGTATTTCTTTGAACGTTAATTGGTTGTTTCTGTATGATTAGAAACAATTTTCCTAAAGTTATTGAAGTAGAGGTATAATTGGCAAATACCTAACTTTCATCAAATTATTTTTCGAACAGGTTTTATTAATAAAAAAGGGATGATAGGTTTTAATGAAATACATCAACTTTGTGGGAGAATGTGATGTCATACTGAGCCTTTTCCTATTCGTTTATTGGCATTTTTTGTGATACTTAAAATTTGAATATCTCCTTGTAGGAATAACATATCAACATGATTTCTGTACTAAATTTGTTCTCTTTTTTTTTTTATCTTTTGTATAAAAGGTTACAATAAAACATGGAAACATTCCTTTAATCGAAAAATAAACCATAAATTGAAAACGGAGAATATCGAGCACGAAAATATAAGTTACTTTATTTAAAAAAACCTGTCGTTTCTAATTTTCTCTGTTCCAAACACGTTATTATTCATAACTTAACTATCTTTTTGTATTATTAAAGGTCATATAAAAACATAAGGAAAGCCCATGTCTTCCTAACATAACACGAAAAGTGGAATTTTTGACCGATTTCACAGTCTTTGCTTCGTGTACAGAGAAAAAATATATAAAATTATATTTGTAAAATGACCAAAATATTGTTTGGATGAGATAATTTGTGGCATTAAGGTTTTTTTTTTCTTCTAATGTGTACGTTGCCGTATCTAATTAACACTAAGTAAATTTCAGTGCCAGGCAAATTTTGCCGGTTTTCATGGTGTAGGGTCTAACCAGGGAAGTCTAACCAGAGAAGTCTAACCAGAGAAGTCTAAACAGGGAAGTCTAACCAGGGAAGTCTAACCAGGGAAGTCTAACCAGGGAAGTCTAACCAGGGAAGTCTAACCAGGGAAGTCTAACCAGGGAAGTCTAACCAGGGAAGTCTAACCAGGGAAGTCTAACCAAGGAAGTCTAATCAGGGAAGTCTAACCAGGGAAGTCTAACCAGGGAAGTCTTACTAGGGAAGTCTAACCAGGGAAGTGTCATTTAAGGCTATCGTCCTCAATTTGTTTGTGTTGTTTTAAACGTTGCCAGGAATATAAAAGAGTGAAGAACATATTTGGTTCAACAAAAATTCGAGCGTCAGTGTTTTTAAATAAAGTGACTTTTATTCCCCTTTATCATTGGAGTCAATCGGAAATGTTGGTGACTTAGTTGAATTTCATGTTGGCTTCGCTCGTTATCACGAGGGTCAATGCGAGGTCAGCATTCTCTGTTAATTTAGTTCTGACATGTTTTCGTGGAAACTGTAACAGACAATGTACACAACTCGCATATCCTTCACCAGTTAATGTTTGAATGGCAAGCAGTGACGGAAAGGCGGATGTGATGCATTTTTTGGAGGGAAAACTACAGTTATTCCAGGAAGAGGATGGTGAAATCTTTTGCTAGAAGCAGAATAATACATCGCCCATTTCCTAGAGTAAGGGGGCGAAAGGGGACAGGAGGTGCCCTTTTGAAAGTTGGGCGAACGGGGTCAGGAGGTGCCCTTTTTAATGGTGAGGACGGACCGAGGCAGGAGGAGCCCTTTTTTAAAAGTTATTTAAACTTATCCTACGTCATTCTTGAGGCTTAAAACAAGTAGAAAGCCACTCACTTCACAAATCCTACATAGTAAATAAAAGTTGTAACAAACATTTAGTATAATTTATTTGACACAATTAAAGCATGTCATTTACCAAGGGCCCCGACATGGCCCCAATAATTTTCAAAACATAAATTCTCAAAAGTAGGCCATATTCGCCCGATGGGCAATTGCCAATAATAGTCCTGGCTCCTCAATCTCAAACCAACAGCCGGGATTTGTATACAGAAAGTGGAGGAAAATTTAAAAGTGTGGGGGATCACAGAATCACGCTAAGATACAAAGCAGCCTCATAAAAAAGTATATATTTGGAAGAAATTGCAAGTAGGGCAAGTGCCCCCTTGCTTCCACAAATCTCGCCTATTCTTAAACCATACGTGTAAGAACCGGGGTCACGTACTCCCACTTCTTGGAAAACTGACAAAAGTGCCCCTTTTTGAAAATGAAAAGTGCCCCTCAATTACTGTCAAAAGAGTGTCCTCTTGATTTGCTCCCCATTCACCCCCTTGCCCCGAGTTCCTTCTGACACCCCTGATCTCATCTGTACTAAACAAATGACAAATAAAATGCTATATTTCATTTTTCAAATCGTGTATATGTACTGATGTAACAGAGGATGAGGCTAAAACGCATGCAAAAATGCGATGGCGGCAGCGTGTCAGGAATCTGCTTAACTAAGTGAGGAAACTCATTAATTAAACATGAACAAATATGATTTATAAAAGGACTAGTTCAGTGATGAAGCAAGTTTATCTTACTTTAATATCTTACACCGTTAAGGAGATATTCAAGTTCTGTCTGACCTGTGTAGAAAATGACTGGTAGTAATAGATACCATGCAATGGTTTTTAAGCCACAAAATCATTGGAAGCCAAATGTGTTGTAGAATAGCATATTCAAACTCCACAAAAATCTAGTTTGGAGACAATGTTTGAAATTGTTTTCGCACTTTTGCTTGGACATATCAAGGTTACTCAAATTTTATAGCTGAAATGCCAATAATCTAAAAAAGGAATGGTCAAAATTGATCATATTTACGGTCAAATTTGATCATTTATGGTTCAATTTGACGATGTTATGGTTCAATTTGACCATATATTGTTGTTCAATTTTGACCATAGTTTGATCGGTGCATAGTTGACCATACATGTCATAGTCAAATCTGACCATTCCTTTTTCAGAGTGTACAAACAGCTAGAACCATATGACAGAAAATTCAGTTATTGCCAGAACTTTATGAGTACAATAAAGTGTTTTTTACATCAGGGACACTTAATCTTACTAAATAGGCACCCCGTCTAGAAGGGGCCACAGAGAACTACCGATTTCCTAAAAATTGTTTTAACCATCGCTATCGTGGTGCCCTTAAGCCTCGTCAACTTCTACTTTCGCTCCAAACATGATACATCTCAATCTGTCAATGGACTATGCTTCTGCATGTATTCCTGCAACGAATGGGATATATTAATGTGTGTGGGGGAGGGGGGGTTGTGTGTGTTTGTGTGTGCGTTTAACTTGATATTCATTTAAGGACCTTGACCAGACAACACATCGATCGTTGAGGGACCCAGGTCGCGTGTGAGGACCTGAACACACGTCTTTAAATGTTTTTGCTATAAACAAGAAAATCTGTAATCTAAGATGATCCTAGAAATGTTTTATAGATGTCCTTAATGAACCGATTGAATCTGACATCTTATTTCACATTATCTTCAGAGTCTTAAATATTTCACACCGACTTCTTTTATATATGGATTGCACCGCGAACTCTTAATACACTTATAGCCAATCAACGAGCTGAGTTGTCACGACATGTACATGCAAGTAAGCCTACATAAACTTGTCGAAATGGCAGCCTTAGTCATGGTTGTGTAGTAAAACTTAAACTTATGTAACACATATAAGTCATTAGATGGGTAAATGTTCAGATCAAGACATGTATGTGTGTGTGGGGGGGAGTGGGGAGGGGGTATATGTGTGCGTTTATTTTGATATTCATATTAAAGACCTTGATCTGACAACACACCAATCGTTTAAGGACCCAGGTCGCGTTTGAGGACCTGAACACTCGTCCTTAAACTTTTTTGCTATAAACAAGAAAATCTTTCATTTAAGATGGCGCTAAAGAAGTTTTACAGATATCCTTAATGAACCGGTTGAATCTGACATCTAATTTCACACTATATTTAAAGTGCCTAAAATTCCACACTGTTTTATTTTTTAAATGGATTGCGCGACAAATTCCTGATACAGTTATCTGATGATTCGCCGCGAGTCTTTGACAGAAGTCCTCAGATGAATAGTTGTTTCAGATCTTGTCCAGTGTCTTTATTTACTTAGCAAAACCTAATTTGTTTTGTTTTATGTCCTTCCAAAGATAACGTAAATCCGAACTGTATTTTTGTTTACTTTTGAAGTCCCCCTACCCTACAAGCAATTAACAATGATAAAACAACAACAACTGTTTCAGCCCCACTACTTCATTATTGGTCTGTTATCATTGAGTTCTCAAAAGGATCGTTTGATGCCAAGTTCCTCGATCAGTATGTGAAGCGCGCCGTGGGCGGGTGTGGGTGTGTGTGTGTGTGTGTGTGTGTGTGTGTGTGTGTGTGGGGTGACTTGAGGTTGAGGTTATAGGTGGAACAAAGTCCTTCAATATGTGTGTGTGTGGATATGTGTGTTTGGTTGTTCAGCTATACCATTGATTATCATGAATGCAATTGTTATAGTTAGGGGGACCAACCACTGGGAGGGAGAGGGCTTTCCACAATGTTATGTTGCCATACAGTCAATTTCCCAAACTATCAGCGAATGTCACTCAATATTTGGGGTTTCCGATATTTCATACGATTTAACAAGGGGAAAACCCCTATCCATCACGTGTGTAGACTTCATAAAGATAACAGTTGTTATAAGAGCCACACCAAATGATTTACAGAGATATTATGTGAAAACTTATGTTTCTAGTGCTTTTGTTTTTATGTAGATCATAATTGCAATATATGCCCAAATCGGAGGAGTCGGCGTGTCTGCGGGGAAAATGGCGTAACATACCAATCACGGTGCTACGTTAAATATGCTCGTTGTACAACCGGCAAGGATATTCGCATCAAACATAAAGGATCGTGCAAGCGAGGAACCCAAGGAAAAGATGATAGCAGTGATGAGGACGGCAGCAACAGTAGAGAATTTGTACCTCCATTTCAACCCAAAACAAGTAAGTCGTATCGACCGTGGAATTGAAAAGAATAAACTGACCCAAACCAAAGAGCTTCTACACATCCAATCCGTGTCAAACAAATTTATACATCTTTTTAATTCATTCATTTATTTGGTGCTCTAGCTAGGCCATCGACCCTTGTCACATTTACAAATTACAATATCATACAAGCCAAATAGTTTTACAATCACTTGAGGTGCACATGTTGTCCAAGTGAAAAAAGGCACTAATGTTAAAAAAATATATATAAAAAAAGCTAATAACATTAGGAAACATAGGTGCGATTACATTCCAAACAAAATCATAACTATCCAAGGTAGCCTATACATACCACATTTCATACCACAACATTACTTCTATTAAACAGTTGAAACAAGACGTTTGAGATACATAACCTATAGGCTATACTGAATGGCATAAGGAACAAACGGGATTATACGAAAGAGAAAAACAGTCGTTGAAGGTGCGATATCGCCAGAAGGACATGCAGTTTAATTTTCTGATTGGTTGAAATTTCAATCAATTACAAAATGCGCCTCATTCGATCATATTTTGCACTATATTAATAATACGGCAACGTATATCTTAAAAGCGATGAAGTGGCCGACGGTATAAAGCCATGTGCTTTCTTTCGACCGATTTGCTTTTGTTCCAAACGTAACGAGTTCGAATCTAGTCAAAGAATCTAGGAAGATTGTTTTCTTTGTCTTTTCCGTTCTTTTGAATTAAAACATGGAGCTATTAACCGAGTTAATTTAAGATAATGACGAGTTTGTTCAGCTCTGTTCAACTCGGTCGTGTCATGTTACAACACATACATACTGTACATACAATGTGCATGTCCATAATCTTTTCCATACACACACTGTATGATTCTCTTGTTATGCGTTCTCTTGTAATGCGTTGATTACGTGTGTAAGTGTATGGTATGTACTTACTGAAGTCATTGCGATTTGTTTTGAGACGATACCGCCTCTTTAAGTGGTCACAACCATATGTGGGATTTAAGGGGGAAAGGGGCCCCACACACACACAAACACACTTTTTCAAAATTTGTATCTTTTGTATGGTTATTTTTTTTTTACATCTTAGCGTAATTTTGTGATTTTGCCACTACCTTTAAGTTCCCCCTTCACTTTTGGAAGGTAAATTCCGCCCATGGTCATAACATAATAGTACTTATAGTTTGTAAGTTACGACAGATCAAAGTTTGTTAAACAATTCAGCATGCAAAAAAGCTAGAATATGATGTATAATCAGGGATACAGCTAAAATTCTTTAATGTGATTATCTGTATTTCTTTCCCAAATTTCAAATATTAAAACTTCTCAAATTGCGTTCTACATCTGGGTTAAGGTTATAACAATATCAAATTCCTGTTTACTACAGCCAACTTCTCTCTTCAAATCATTTTGGGAAGGATCGAAAAACAATAACAACCAGACATCGCAAACGATATAAATCCCCTCGCCGCTAAAAACACAACTTCCACCGTCTGCCGTACATGCTATCCCACCCTCTGTTCCACATGCCTCCCATCTTGCATCCCACCCTACAGGAAATCATGCATGAAATCCAGATGTCTTTCCACCACATAATCCACATGCCATCACACATGCCATCAAGATTACAGCCCACAGCTTCCCATCCCTTCCTAAACCACATGCCGAAATTTCTCAAATCCAGATAAAATCCCACATAGCGAGCCACCCTGTCCCACACGCCATGCCTCCCTGTTCCAAGGTCATCTCACTCTGTCCATTCAGTCTTGTCCCCATGCCATCTTGTCCTGTCCCCATGCCATCCCACTCTGTCCCACATGCCATGCTACTCTGCCCAACATATTATCCCACCCTGTCCTCATCAATGCTACCACCTTGTCCCAGATGCCATACTACCTGCCCCATATACAACCCACCCTGTCCTACTTGCCATACCACCCTGTCCCCATGCCATCCCACCCTCAAGCAACGGGCTTATTCCCTGGCTCTGGCCCGCCAGCACCACTCCTGAATGGTTTACCACTGTAAAGTATCCTGATTCTTGTGAAACATGTTACGTGTTATGTGGGCTAGTCTACAGACGATTTAATTTATTCTTCAACTATTACTCTTATATACAGAGACACCAAGAATCACCACTGAATCGTTAACAACATCTAAATCTTCAACAAGAACAACAACGGTTGCGTCGACCAAAAGTACGGCCAAACCTACAGAAACAACGTCTGTCAAAATAGAAAGCACTTCGCAAACACTATCAGAAATACCGACCACTTCCTTTCCTATAATGTCAACCATTGATTCATCACTTGCGACTACCATGCCGTTCACACTGCAGTGTCCTACAGTTTGTCCACTGGTGCGTGAATTGGTGTGTGGAACAGATGGTACCACTTACCAATCAGCTTGCGTCCTACAGCGTGTTGCATGTGCAAATAGAGATCCGACCCTAATGGTTGCCAGCCGTGGTGCATGTGATGTTACAAATGGTTCTGACCTTCCATCGAGTGAATATTCACAACAAGAAATTGTTTAAAAAGTAGTAACGTCATCAACAAACTGATGCAGGGTCTTGACAATACTGTTGGGCAATGAGTATAAGAGAAGCTCTTTGGTATAAGACATTCGATGTCAGACATCTCCCAAATTATAAGTTATTTTCTGCTTGGAAAACAATGTGACATAGTAAAGAATGGATGTCAGAAAACAATAACCCGAAAAACTGGAAAACGAAGACCTGGAAAACGAAGACCTGGAAACAAAGACCTGGAAAACGAAGACTTGTAAAAAGAAATATTTATATTTAAAAAAAAAAACTTTACTATTCAATAATGATTCAAAAATTAATTGAAGAAAATTCGTAAAGCATTCTATTTCACATGATGCATTTACAAACAGCCGAAGTAGAGTGGGAGTATGGAAGTAGGCCTTCGGATATTCTTACATCATTGATATAAAAATCATCCCTGGACCAACACAGAATTTGTAGTCAACAGTTTAACGAGATCCTACATTTGTATATTTGTTTTGAAATATAAATTTCTCTAAGCTGGCTTTAGTGTTAATTGACATGAACTCGTGATGTGGGTTACTCTTTCTAAACAAGCAGAAAGAAATTTTCCCAGAAAATTGAGAAAGTTCGGGAAAAATTGTGGGATGCAGGAACGATGTCCTGGTAGGAATCCACGCACGAGATGAGATCCTACATTTGTGTGTATATATATATATATATATATATATATATATATATATATATATATATATATATATATATATATATATATATATATATATATATATATATATATATATATATATATATATATATATATATATATATATATATATATATATATATATATATATATATATATATATAAATATATATATATATATATATATATATATATCTATATATATATCTATATATATATATATATATATATATATATATATATATATATATACATATATATATATATATATATATATATATATATATATATATATATATATATATACATATATATATATATATATATATATATATATATATATATATATATATATATATATATACACACATATATATATATATATATATATATATATATATATGTATATATATATATATATATATATATATATATATATATATATATTTATATATATATATATATATATATTTATATATATATATATATATATATATATATATATATATATATATATATATATATATATATATATATATATTTCTCTAACAGTCTAAGTTGGCTTTAGTGTGAATTTGTCATGATTTTAATCAATTTTCTGCCTCCAAAATCACGGAAAACGAGTTTCCGGGGGCATCGCTTCCTGGTCTCCACTAGGTTTTCGGAACCCTTATTGGCGGACCCCTACAGGCACATAGCTAGGACTTTCCATGAGAGTGGGGTGATGGTTACGTTTCCACAGTAAAATTTTCCGATTTCGCATGAATTATAAGGAGATATATGAGATTTTGGTACCTTGGCGAGAACGCACCCGTCGCACCCCCACCCTACGGGCCTGTCTTAGACCATATGGCAATGGGCGTTGTTCCGCCAAAGCGGTACATAATCCCCAATATGGGTCAATATTAGCCGGGAATAAGGAGGTTGTGGCTACATTCTCGATGTCGGCATGACGTCACCAAAGGCTGAAAGGGGGAAAACATCAAGAATTTGTGTTGAACATAACTGTTGATATCCGTTTTCTGGCTGGAAACCTCGATAAGTGAGTTTCAAGAGTAAACATTTCCCCAATATATATTCTGCTGATGTAACAGGAAATTTTGTTCCCCCTCAGGCTGGAAATTATATCCCTTGGACAGAATATCCAAGGAAATTCGCTCTGCCCGAACAGAATATCCTAGGACAGAATTTTCTAGGAAATTCGATCCTCCAAGGAAATTATCCCCTATCACAGGAAATTATGTCCCCCTGAAAACCCTTCCCCCGGACTGAATATCCTAGGCCATTTGGTCCGCCCGAACAGAATATCACAAGAAATTCTGTCCCCCTAGTAAATTCTGTCCCCCTGTTACATGAAATACTGTCCCCCTGAAAATCTTGTCCCGAGGACAGATTTTCCTAGGAAATCATTTCAGCGACAAAATATTCTTAAAGAATAATAAGTTGACACATTTTTGCACAGTTTCCTTCTTAATCTTTGTTACCTATGTTTTGTGCAGAGGGAAGTGCCCCCTACTGTGTAGCTTTAATGAATCTCTCAAATACCGTGATTTTTAGTGTCAACCCATGTTAAATAGTCCAACCGAAAGAATGAGTATAATGTTACAAGTTTTCATGACATCTTTTTGCACAGTTTCTTTTTGATCTTTGTCACATATGTTTTGTGCACTACTGTGTAGCTTTGATGAATCTCTCAGATACCGTGAGTTTTTAGTGTCAACCCTTGTTAAATAGTCCATCCGAAAGAATGACAGAATGAGTATAATGAAACAAGTTTTCATGACATATTTTTGCACAGTTTCCTATTTAATCTTTGTCACATATGTATTGTGCGCAGAAAAGTGCCCCTATTGTGTAGCTTTTATGAATCTCTCAGATACCGTGAGTTTTAGTGTCAACCCTTGTTAAATAGTCCATCCGAAAGAATGAGTATAATGAAACAAGTTTTCATGACATATTTTTGCACAGTTTCCTATTTAATCTTTGTCACATATGTATTGTGCGCAGAAAAGTGCCCCTACTGTGTAGCTTTTATCAATCTCTCAGATACCATGAGTTTTAGTGTCAACCCTTGTTAAATAGTCCATCCGAAAGAATGAGTATAATGAAACAAGTTTTCATGACATATTTTTGCAGTTTCCTTTTTAATCTTTGTCACATATGTATTGTGCGCAGAAAAGTGCCCCTACTGTGTAGCTTTTATCAATCTCTCAGATACCGTGATTTGTAGTGTCAACCCTTCTTAAATAGTTCCTCCGAAAGAATGAGTATAAAAAAAAAACCGGTTTTCATTAGAAATTTTCGCAGTTTCCTTTTTAATCTTTGTCACATATGTTTTGTGCACGGAAAAGTGTCCCTACTGTGTAGCTCTTGGGAAGCTCTGAGATACCGTGATTTGTAGTGTCAACCCTTGTTAAATAGTTTCTCCGAAGAATGAGTATAATGAAACCGGTTTTTATGACAAATTTTTGCACAGTTTCCTTTTATTCTTTGTTACCTATGTTTTGTGCAGAGGGAAGTGCCCCCTACTGTGTAGCTTTTATGAATCTCTCAGATACCGTGATTTGTAGTGTCAACCCTTAATTGTTATATAGTCCCTCCGAAAGAATGAGTATAATGATAATACAAGCAAGGGTGGCGAAAAATGTTTGAATCTGGGACATTGCCTTTTTAAAGAAATCTGTGTGTGGGGACGGGGAGAGGGGAAGGCAAAACACGTAGAAAGGATGTATTCTCTCCATATTTTGAATGTTGCCTTTTCTTACATTGAACTGTTTAAAATCAGTGTTACAAAGACTACAACTCATTGGTAAAACAAATATCAGATAGGGTCAAAAGGCGAGCATTAAGAGGAAACTTTTTTCGTGGAGGGGGTGTAATAAAAAAAAATACAGGCCCTTGAATGGTGAAATCAGTCGTTTCCCCCAATTTAGTGACTCACTATTAGAATATACATACAATATATTCATTTCATAGAGATATTTAGCTATAGGGTCAAACAACTCACCAATGGAAGGGGAGAAGGGGGGGGGGGGGGTAATAGAAACAAAATGGAGAGCAATTTTCCCCAGTTAGTATGTTAAAACAAAATGGCTTTAATTTTTCCTAAGGGGGCACTTTCCAACTGACATATTTTGAAAACATGAAATACGATAGCATTACAGCTGTAGGTGCAAATATGTTCGATAATTCCTGGTGACCTTTTTTTCTTCCCTTTTTTGCAGGCACGAACGTTTGTCAGTTTTAGATCATGGTATTTGGGAGAAGGTACCAAAATTCGGAGGAAATTGAAGAACTTTTTTTAGTGGGAATTTGTAGATCATAATTCAACTCTGTGTCAGTGTGTATTAAAGAAATTATCCCGAATGCACAGCGAATCAGTAGCTTTGGCCCCCATAATATAAGTTCTTTTCCAGACCCATAATTAAATTTCCCCACATTTGAAATTTGAGTAGCTTGTGCGTGGCAAATGTTTGTGTTACTTTCTTCAATCGGAGAATAAAAAGATAAGATGTAAATAAAGAGACTTTATTTTGAACTTTGCAGATACGGTGTCAGGGAACGTGCCCACCGTGTTCACCCGACTTATCTATAAACGATATACATGTGTCTATAATCACACAATATAGAACAATTGGAAACAGATTCCCCCCCCCCCCCTCTCTTCCCCTTCCACACACACACTCTCCTCCCCATCCAACCAGTGGCATTGCCAGACATTTTGGCTTTGGATCACAGTGCTCAAGCACCAAGCGCGGAACTGCATGCCTGCGAAACAACATGTACAGTAGCCAGCCCGCGTAAGGGTCCCTATCAGTGTCCAGGTGCGAAACCTTGTTAAGGGTCCAGTCCCCAAAACGGCTGAAAATCAACAAAAGTTCGAAAATTTAAGTGATGAAAATAAATTTTAAATTCTCATGTTAAAATCTAGGCTCACCTCATCTCACCTAGTCTCTTCAGGCCTCCTGGCCCATAAGACTGCAGTGCACTCTCTCCACTGGACTCTGTTATTTGCAACTTGTCTGGCTTCTGCCCTCGAGCTCCACCCCATTATTTTTCTCTCCTTCTCGACTGTCCTTCTCCGGGTCGTTCTAGGACGACCAACCTTCCTTATCCACTTTGGTTTCACGTCATAGCTGTCACAAAGTGCTTAATAGTGCTAATGCGCGTCACATGACCAGTCCACCACCACCTTCTTCTTTTTACTTCAGTGCTGATTTTGTCATGTTTAGTGATACTCAGTAGTTCATCGTTAGATATTACATATGGCCATCTGATCTTCAAAATTCTCCTGTACCATTTGCACATGAATGTATCCAGCTTTTTATTATCTGCTACATTAACTCTCCATGTCTCGCAACCATACAAGAGTGCAGACTTAACAAGAGAGTTAAAAAATTGTAGTTTAGTTTATATAAAGAATGTGCTTGAGTTCCATATCTTATTTAACTTAATAAATGCTACTCTTGCTTTAGAGATTCTGTTTTGGATATCTTCCTCGCCACCACCTTCTGACCTTGTAAGCTTACTGTTGCACCAAAGTATCTGAACTTGTTTACTTATTTACTTACTGGTTATCGATATAAACTTTCTTTGCACATTTGCTGTTAACTTGCATGAGCTCTGTCTTATCAGGGAGTTGTTAACAACTCCCTGGTCTTATCCTTATTAATTATTAGCCCAGTTTGTGCAGCATACTGATTGAGCCTGGTCACTTTGGTTTGCTTCCAAATTGTTTGTTTGGTATGGATGTTAAGGTTATTCCGCGCCAGATATCGCATACAGTAGTATTGCCTTTCTTAGGTATTTTTGTTATCAGTCCTTGCTTCCATGATTTTGGTATATCTTCTTTTCCCCATACAATTCTGAACAGCTATTCAAGCCATAATGCCTGGTGTGCATATATCAGCTTTTAACAACTCTGCAGTTATTTTATCCTTGCCTGCAGCTTTGTTATTATTAAGCTTCATCAATGCCGCTTTTATTTCACTTGTTGTAATATAACTAGGCTACCGTTTCCTAGAAGACAAAAGAGAAATTTCCATTGAAAAACATTGTCTTAAGATTTCTAGTTTTGGATGCTCCAAAATGGCTTAAAATCATAAAATCCCAAAATGTAAATGAAAAATAGTAGGGTTCTAGAGCAAATCAAAGGTAGGAATCCAGGAGGAACAATGGATGGGGTCCAGTAGCGAAACCCGGAAACTGAAGATTTCATGTCTTTGATGCCTCAAAATAACTGAAAATCAACACAAATTGACAAAGTTTGAAAAATTAGATAAGATGACAATTTTAAATTCTCATTTAAAATCTACTCAGATAAGCATTATACAGTTATATGGTAACCGTTACCATTTCTAAACAGGCCGGACCTAAATTTTCCTGAAAGTTGAGAAAATTCGGGAAAAACTGTGCAGGGTTCATGGGTTAAGCTTTGGGTCTGAAGATTTCTTGTTTTTGAAGCCCCAAAATGGCTTAAAATCAACACAAAGCTGCAAAGTTCCAAAATGTAAATAAAAAATCGTAGGGTTCTGTGGCGAATCAAGGGTGGGAATCCAGATTGAGCCCTGGAAGGCTGGAAGTGGTCCCATGGTGAAACTCCTGAAACTCTGAAGATTACTTGTCTTTGATGCCCCAAAATAGCTGGAAATCAAACAAACTGACAAAGTTTAAAAATTTAGTTTGGTCGAAGATTGTAGGTAATTTGAAATAGATTATCAAGAACCGTGTTGATGCCATGCTAGAGGACGGTATGAACAAAATAGCTTCACCCATGTTATATGTTGGAAAAGTAATTGGAAAATTATTGCTTTGGAAGATGTGAAAGTTGGGCAAATGCCTAATAATTATTGCTTCAATGCTTCTTCTTCTTCACTTTTTCGGTCCTGTATAAAGTTTTAAATACAGGGGACACAATTTCCTGTAATAAAAACCAAAAACCGTGGTGATTTTCGAAAAATTATGTTAGGGCGACACGATTTCTTTAGCTATTCTGTCCAGCCAGACCGGGAAATTTCCTGTTACACCGGCGCCATAACTGCCCTCTACGCCCTTGCCAATCATGGGGTAGGGAGAGGGGTGGGAAAATTGCCTAAATTTTGGGAGATAACTGAAAATACCGGCCATTATTTCCCTTTTACAATTACGGAACGGATATAAACTTATAAATATGGCAACAAAAACCGATGAATTAAAAGAGTTGCTTTAATATATTTCTATATTTCGTGCCTCTTGCCCGAATTTCTTCAACCACTCCTGTTGAGATGGTGAAGGGGCATCACCACAATCAATTTTGTATGCCTTTGAAATTTGATTAAAGATGTCTGATTTTCAATAGAAACGTTGCGTTCTTCCACACGAATAAGAAAACAAATAGTAAAAACAATATTGAAGGTGATTTAGGTGATTAACTTCTCTTCTGCTGTTTTGTGTTTGGCTCCTCCCAAAAACTATACAGGATCCTATACGTCGGCATGAATCCATCCAATTTGCGCAGTGTCCTCAGTACCTGCCAGCCTGCAGTCCTGCACAAAGTGCCATAAAATATCATTTTTCCCATTCTCCGAATGAGTCTTTCCAGTGAATGATCATATTTATGACCAAAGTTTGCACTCAGCCAATTATTAGCTGCCCGATCTCGGTCCGCTCATATTTATTATAAATTAATTCAATTTTTTTTGAATTTTTTTTCAACAGTTCAATGTAATTCAAATTAGGACATGCGTATGACCATGGAGCCAGGGGCGTGACTATACCTCGAGCGCAGGCAGGGTGTAAATCAATGGTGTGTGGGGGCGGTTTTATACCCCTGATGGAAAACAAATCGTAGGGCAATTCCAATTTCAATGATTTCATCGGGCACAAAATTTGACCAGGTATTGAAAAAAATTTGTAAGAAAATTAAATTAATATGGTAATACCTTTAAAAGACAAAATACTTGTGGATGCATTAATATGATAATCTTATATTTGTTATATTTTGTTCATGGCCGCACCAGCCGCTCTCCCCTTCCCCTCTCCTTCCCCCTTCCTCCCCTATCTCCATTGGCCGCACTCCAAACTTAGTCGGGCAGAGATGTAAAATGTCGGGTGTACTTCGGATCATATCTCATGCAGTCATGCTAGATACCAGAATCATGTCCTCCAGATCGCCCACTTAGTGCTTAGCACGATGCTGGCAACATCATACATGCCATACTTGGCCACTTTGTTGAGCAGAGATGTACAATGTAGGATGTATACTGTTTAAATCAGAGATACCCGATTTGAATCGTCTAGATATCAGAACTGTGACCTCCCGACTCGGCATCATGATGCTGACAACATCATATTTGGGATCTTTGTCGGGCAGAGATTTAAAATGTCGGATGTACTTATTAAATTTTTGATTATAGATACATCTCAATCATGCCCGAATCGTCTAGATATTAGACTCATTTCCACTTGGTTTCGCGGCATGATGTTGATTGGGCTCGGGTTGGGCAAATGGGACGTATGTATGAAATATGCACACGTTTAAACACACGTTTAAAATCCAGAACCCTGAAGATCATGAGCCATTTTTAGGCATCAAAAACTAGAAATCTTCCGGGGGTTTCGCCCCTGGGGCTTCTCCCCCGGCACCTTTCCAAAGCTTAGTTTATTAACCCGACAATTTGGGCCGAATTTTCTTCAATTTCCAGGGGAAATTTGTCCTCTGCTTCGTTAGAAATGGTAACCCAAATGCAGCTGAGTAGATCTTAATACTCTAATTTAATTTCTTTTTTATCAATTACATGTTGGATTTTTGTGTTGATTTTGACACTTTGGGGAAAACAACAAGAAATCTTCAGACCCAGTGCCGTAATGCAGTGGGACTACACCGGGGTAGAGCTTGGAGTTTCAGACACCCAGGGAGCCTCCGTAAAAATGAATTAAAAAATAAAGAAGAAAAAGAAGAACAATAAGAAAATAACTTAAACTTCCAACGAACTAAAAAAGCCTAAAAGAGATAGATATTTGTATTTTTCATCCAGTATGATAATTTTTTTTTACCTGGGGCTGTTTGATCAATACAAATCCCCTTATCGATTATGTTAACTGAGATTCCCAGCCTACATGCAAAACAAACATAATATCAGAAATACGGAGATGTAGAAGCCGGGCTCCGCAATAAATACCAATTAAGGGCCCCCTTGTTGTATGTTTAAAATTAAAACAAAATATTCTTCCCTTGAATACAAATTTTGACATTTGTTTTTATTTTAAGCAATTTTAGGGCATAAAAAGCAAGCAATTTTTAGAATCCGAGACTTTGCCCAAAATTTATCAATTTTTATGGAAATTTTCCTGTGTGCTTGTTTAGAAATTATAACCCAAAAAATGAAATCATGTCAAATTAATACCAAAGCCAGCTAAGATCAATATATTTCATTTTTTTTTTAAATGTAGGACTTCATTGACTACAATTTGTGCTTTTGTGTTGTTCAGGGATGATTTTCATATCTTTGATGTAAAAATATAGCCCATAGCCCATATCCGAAGGCCATCTTCCCTACCCTCACTCCACTCCGGCTGTTTGTAAATGCATCATCTGAAATAGATTGCGATTTTATGAAGCTTGTATTTTTTCATTATATTTTTTACAGTCTGCAGGTCTTTGTTTTCTAGTCTTTGTTTTTCAGGTCTTTGTTTCTAGGTCTTTGTTTTCCAGCTCTTTGTTTTCCCAGGTCTTTGTTTTTCAGGTCTTTGTTTTCCAGGTCTTTGTTTTTCAGGTCTTTGTTTCCAGGTCTTTGTTTTCCAGGTCTTTGTTTTCCAGGTCTTTGTTTTCCAGGTTTTTGTTTCCCAGGTTTTTGTTTTCCAAGTCTTTGTTTTCCAGGTCTTTGTTTTCCAGGTCTTTGTTTTCCAGGTCTTTGTTTTTCAGGTCTTTGTTTTCCAGGTCTTTGTTTTCCAGGTCTTTGTTTTCCAGGTCTTTGATTTCCAGGTCTTTGATTTCCAGGTCTTTGATTTCCAGGTTTTTGTTTCCCAGGTCTTTGTTTCCCAGGTCTTTGTTTTCCAGGTCTTTGTTTTCCAGGTCTTTGTTTTCCAGGTCTTTGTTTTCCAGGTCTTTGTTTTCCAGGTCTTTGTTTTCCAGGTCTTTGTTTTCCAGGTCTTTGTTTTCCAGGTCTTTGTTTTCCAGGTCTTTGTTTTCCAGGTCTTTGTTTTTCAGGTCTTTGTTTTCCAGGTCTTTGTTTTCCAGGTCTTTGTTTTCCAGGTCTTCGTTTTCCAGGTCTTCGTTTTCCAGGTCTTCGTTTTCCAGGTCTTTGTTTTCCAGGTCTTTGTTTTCCAGGTCTTTGTTTTCCAGGTCTTTGTTTTCCAGGTCTTTGTTTTCCAGGTCTTTGTTTTCCAGGTCTTTGTTTTCCAGGTCTTTGTTTTCCAGGTCTGTGCGCACAGCTCTTGGTTTGCCTCCACGTGTTGGTACCAAAACTGTAGTTACTGAACATTACTTATATGAAAAACATTCATTTTTTTTATTTTTCGTTAACACAATGGCTATTTTTGCATTTCTAATTTTTTTCTTCCGATTACTGCTTTCCGATTCCGATGTCTGCTATTCACTTTGTCAAATTGCTGACAAGCAACTCACATAAACATTAACACAAACTAAGTGCGTATGACGTCACATATATAGTAACTGTGGTAACGAAGCGCCTCTACAACAGGTTAACAGGCGCAACAAATTATGTGCAAAGTTTAACGATAGGGCTTGAATGAAAGATGTTACGTTAGAAATTGGCCAGTTTTGATGAGATTTTGGGTAGGTGGGCATGTATTTTTGTTATTTCTCCATCTTTTCCAAAAAAATAATCAGAATTCGCCAACTAAAAAAGTTTTAGTGTACCCAGACATAGGTCCAGTTTCGCGAGTTTTGTAATCTGGCCAGGTTTCAATCTACTACTAGACCGGTTTAGTCAGATAACATCTGACTGTTGTATACGCTATAGCCACTAAATGGCTTATATACTTTATAACTTTGAAACTGCTGCATTAAGTAAAAATAAATTTTGACTAGGCTATGTGTTAGAATAATTAGGCCTGGGCCTAGGCCTTTCTGCGACGATCCCAGGTCAACTTTTGACAATGCCTTTTGTTTATCGTCATGGGACACTTTTACGTAATACTAAATAAATATAAATAGTCAATAATACTATATTTAGCGTTCACGTACGTTTTGGGTGTGGGTTTAATGAAGAATTAATTAAATCTCTGTTGACTTCTCTGTACAAAGTTATCGAAATCTCAAAGTTTATTTTGAGTAGCTTTGGTTTTCTTATATAATCTTCTAATGTTACAGAAAATAGATTACCTTGAAGCTAGAATGTTCTTAGCTTGGTAGGGTGGTACACTAAGCGAAATTGTTCTTACAATGTACAAAAAGCAAGTTTTTATTGATGAAATTTACTCAAATGTGTTCAACAGCATGAGAATTGCATAATCAAATTAACCAAATGTACGATTGACGCGAGTGTACACATGTTATTGAAGAGCAAGCATTAGGAGCAGACAGATCTACTGGCTATTTTAACGAATGTACCTTTGCACGTGTTGTGCAACATTTGTGCATTTCTATACCTTAGGATTTTATCTTTTCTCCAAGCTTGCATACCCCCAAAAAAAACATGCAAGCGCAATCCATGCTCATCGTAGCATCATTACACTGTTCACTATCAAATCTGTCAGTCATTTAAAATGCGGCCGCCCAATTGATCATGCACATGTTCATAAAGATGCATTTCTGTGCGAGACACTGCGTGTTACCATTTTTAATGCATGCGGAAACAAAATGAGTCGGAAAATGGTAAGAAAATAAAATTCCAACCTCCCAATTTGTTTCTACATAATTTAAAAATGGTGACATGCATTGCTATTAGCTGTTTTATTTGTAAGTTTTATGAATATATAAATACTGTCTGATGTTGTTCGTAATTATTGCATTGAAAGTAAATACATGTACTGTAAATGTATCTTGCTGAAGTTAAAGACGTTATTTATCGATATTTTTTGTAGCAACATTATATTGGTTCACAAAAATGTTCATTACTGACATGGCTAGATACCAAAAATCCTGAAATATTGGTATACCTCCTAACCCTAATTGTGGGATAAATGTGAATATTAATTGTGGGCTCAATATTTTTCCCCACATGTCACTCACCGAGCAATATACAAGTGGAGTGCATGGCTACTTTTTGCTGTTCTCTTTTATGCGGCAAGCCCATGCAACTTAATCGACAGACAATGCAACTAACTGTTCCCATATCCTGCGATTATTGGACAGGGCGAGCCATGGACTTTGCAGTCCTATGTCTTCCAATACTTCACACTTTAAGCTCCAACCTCTAATACTACTTAAAAACGTGGGGTCACACCCACCACTCCCACCTACATCCAACCCCTACAACCAAAGCTTCCACAAAACACCTATCACAAATCACAGCATTACATCACCCTGCCCCTCCAAAGGTAGAGCAATAACTGGCTCAATCGCATATTTCCCCACTTCCTGCAGAAGGCGATTAACTGGCCAGACCTAAAAGGTCATTATTTTGACACTTTACTCCTCGCACTAATATTCGTGCTTTCAGCTAAATTGCATACAGTACATCTATTGCACGCACTTCACTAAAAACAAGCCAACCAACCAAGAATTGCTTAGAATACCTACTTCAAAACATTGAACAGGGTCAAAATTATATAATCGAAGGTATGTGATCTTTATCAAGGGTTTTTTGCTCATTAAAACACTCTGACTAGCCCTCTTACCCCTTGTTATCCCGTCACAGGGGTATAGTCTATGGGTTCATTTTCTGTTGAAACTTTAAAAGCCCATACAGTACAAGGCAATCAAGGTAACACATAATTAAGTAGAATATTAGCACTCTCTGGAGTGCATACCTCTGCCCCATTGCAATTCCAACATGCCTAAAATAATTTTCATTTGATCCCCATTCCCAATATAATATATCTCAGAAATCCTAGGCCCACCAAGATTAATCCCCAAGGTTTAACCTTTAATGAACATTTGTAATCTGAACACTTGAAGATTATCTTCTGACTGGAGTTCTTCGAAGGCCATACCATTGTTTTCAGTTTTATTCAAGTGAAGCATAATTGTTTGAACTCTAATCAGCCAGAATTCACATTCCATCATTTTATATTCATGGGTAAAACCCAATTGTTTAATTTTTATTGATTCCAGAGAACACTTGATGTAAGTCTCTTCCAGTCTAGAAAATGAATTGTTTGGATCTCCATTCAGAGTGCAAAGTCATTGTTCAGCACATTCCATTGGAAAGTTTCAACTTAAGTCTTGACAACTTAGCCTTGATAGATCTCATCCTAAAACATCCCCACCCCTCAATTTCTGCCTTCCTCTGTTTCAATAAGTCCCAAATTGTAATCACATCTTCATGAAACAGTAACAAAACCACACACCAAATTTAATCAAAATCCAATCATCAGTTTTGGAGATATCTTGATGACAGACAAACAAATTTACAGAGGTGAAAACATAGCCCCCATCCAACTTCATTGGCAGAAGTAATTAATTGCCCCATTCAAACATTTCAATAGCTGTACATTGATAGTCTCTTATTTAAACACCCACCAACGCACCTACAGTATACATGTAGCGAGTTACAACCGGGGACATGCATTTTTAATTATCCAATAGTGGACATCGACCTTGGATATTATTTTAGCCTGATGAAATGTTAATTGATGCATTGATCACAATTTCACAAACCATTTTTATTAACACTCATGTCTTTTTAACACTCAATGTTTTATTTCAATGGTTTAAAACAGGAATATTATCTATTCCATACTAAGTGGGTACTCACATGTGAAGAGTATGTCTTCCAACTGGGAACACCACATATTAGATACGATACCAATTGTGGACACAGGTGATGTGTTATGAATTAATTCTCCCAACTGGGGACAGTATGCAATCTGAATTACATAACCAGGAACATAGATGCTTGAAAATCTTACTCTGAGAATAAACCTATAAAGACACATATTTTGAAATGCAGCCTGCACAGAACCAATTAAATGGGGACAGCAATAATAATGCCTAATATTTCAGGTGGCATATTGTTTCACCATGGAGAGCCCAAATCTGCAAGAAGGCCAACCAGGGATGTCCTCATTGGTAGGTGGTCCTGATTGGAAGGTGTGTTGTTAATACAAATGTCCCCAATTAGGACATTACACATACGCACACATACATGTATGCAGGTTTAATTGATGCAGTGAGGTAAAGCCACTTTTCATCACTACACAGCAGTTTTGTGAGGTCTGACCTCACATTACATTTTCCCTCAAGTTTAGATAGAGCAATGGCAAAATCATGTGCTCAGCGCTGTGCTCTGTTTAGCGCTTACATCTCTGCTAGTGTATGCATGTGTACTCATTTTGATACAAACATGCCAGCAATATACACAAATGTATAACCACTGGGGGCGTTATTTCAGAAAAGCAAATCAGCAGTATATACAAGCATGTGTAAAGTATCTACTGTAGCATACTAAAGTGATGACTGCAAACATGAAATTTGTGATCAGTGGTACATGATCATAGTTTTAAGACCTCCGTGGCAGTGCTGTCAAGCTTCAGCGTGGCTTTTTAATCTTGTGTCTCGGGTTTGATTCCCGGTGAGTGCTCCACGATTGGTTAATTAAAGAGCTGTGGGCGTCTCGATGCAAATACTCTAGTGGAGTTTGTTGGGACGGTATTAGCCTCGGTAAACCTCCCCCCAAAAAAAAAAAAAAAAATTGAAATGAGGTCAGTATAAATGTATTCACTCACTGGAAGGCATCTCACTTTACAAAAAGTTTAAGAGCTTGTTGTAATGACATTTCAGCATATCACCTAAATACATCATTGTTTGATTCATTAGTTAGAACTATAATACTATTACACTTTGTAAATTGACTGTTTACTCTGATTTCTCCTTCTTTTACAGATATATATGGTGGTTCTGTTTACATATTTGTGTAATCACTGTGCATTGAATCTGTGAAACCAACAAAATGTCTTCCAATGCAGAATTTTACCAAGTGGGAGCCAGTGAAAAGATAAAAAATCTTGAGGCTGAACTAACCAGGGAATTGACTGACCTTAAAAATGACATTGAGGAGAATGAGATGCTAACAGGAGTTCCCCGGACGTCGAGGTACAGTACTGTATTTGAAACGCTTCGTATTTAAGTTCTCACATTAATGTTCAGTAAAAGGGATGTGTACTAGAAACTTACGGTAAAGATAGTACGAAGACATGGTTTACTGTACATGAGGTGTGAATGAAGAGTAGCATCTCAATCTCCTCGTTTTCTTTCTTTTCTACCCAGACCCCTAGCTTTGCTGTTTTACAGCCTTGCCCCCCTGAGGGTCCGCCCTCCTCCCCCCTGTGATCCGCCCTGCCCCTCATGAGAAAAAAATATACATATTTTATTTTGTTTTTTTAATTTAATAATTTTAATTAACCTCATAAATGAATACCTCACATGGATACATAACACAGAATGATAGCATAGTAAGCAATTGTCCTGTTTGGCTTATGAATGGTCCTTATCAATCAGAATAGTTTCATTCTGAGGTATGATTATAGCTAAAATCCCAAAGCTTCTTCACCATGGGATTGAGCCTTAAGGGGGCCCTAGGACTCCATGTCAAACCTTTCTTGTCAATATACCATTTATAACAAAGTACACCGGACAAGAATCGGCTAGTTTCACTTGTCCACCAGAACATCACAAACAACCGCATGTATAAAACGTAAACACAGTTCTTTTGACTATAATTTCGTTGACTAATTCTTAAATTCAGGTAATCAAACTCATAAGTACCTTAATCTATTAAGCTCTTTGATGACACGTCCATCTCCAATGAGATTTGAGATTCAACTCTTTCAAAATTGTATCTTATTTTTTCATTGCGCACGTTGGTTTTGGCTTGGGTGTGTAAACGGTTGTACCAAAACAATTTTAACCTAAAAGAAAGCATCTTTTCCCTATCAACGTTCAATTATTACATAACTTTAATCAAATTATGATACACCAGTTCCACTACATAACATCCATCCATTACGAAAGGGTTTTACCAGATATTATTCACACTGGTTTATTCCTCCCAAGAGTGTGCTGACTCAAAGGCTAGAGATTTTACAGAGGTGATGCCGACAGGAATACACAGCTGATGACTGTGTGTGATGATTTGTGCTATCTTGTCTGATATATACTGATATATCATGTATATTGATCTTAATTTATTTTCAGGAAGAAAATAATGAAAATACCACTGAACCATTCTAAGGACCCCTTATTTGCTTGTCACATTATATGGGAAAACAAATGCAATTGGTTTATCATGATCTAAATGTATCCAATTTTGAGATCTTTAAATTTCCCAATTTTTCTAGATCTTGGTATAAAGTTTTCCAATTATTCTGAATTTTAGCCCTAAATACTGTAACCCCCACCTCAAGTTTTAATGGCTGCAAATCAAAAAAACAAAGTGTCACCAGTAATTTTCAGACTTATAGCAGTTAAGAAATATTTTGAGGCCCGAGGCGGGAGGGTGGGGAGGGGGGGGGGAGCTGAGGTGAGATTGTCCATAAAGCCAAACTGTTCGTTGTATGTGCTTTTGAAATACGTCAGTCCGAAAGTGCCCCTAAAATACATAATCCCCAGGTAATATGTATGGTTATTGCTCGCTTCTTTGCTGTAGTAATATACCCGTATATGATGTAATATTTGACCTTTCACTTCTAGTTCTGTAGGAATTCCAAAAGGTGTGGAACATTTCAGAAAATTGAGGGAGCAAGTTATAAAACGAGCTATGCAGGTAGGTGATTCTATGCTACATTCTATATATTCTATATTTTTTTGTTCTATTGTATGTATTCTAAATATAAGAGCAAAATACAGTAAGTGAACTCCAAATTAAAAATCTAATTGTTTGTTATTTCCTTCAATCTATGGGAAGATAGATCAACAAAAAGATTGTAAAGAAAGAGTTTATGTAATACATCAGCGTACTGTATTTTATAGGATCATTGGAATATTGCTGAGGTGTGCATCTTTTGTAAAATCCCAGATGATTGACCCTGATGCACAATCACTTTATAAAGTGATACCTCCTTGTTGAAACCATCTAATGGCTCCATATTAATTTTTCTGACTGTCATTCTTGTCTGATTAACTTCCGTCTAGTGTGTGCACTATTATGATTGTGTGAATTGTGTAATTTTTTGGCAGGGGATTTAAAAAAAAAAGGGGGGAATTGTTTCTGGAAAAATAACAAAAAAAGGTTAAAAATACAAAAAAAGGTCCAAAATACACCCAAAAGAAAGGCCAAAAATGCTATTTGGCTAAAAATGTTAAATTTTGCATTTTGGGGTATTTTTGGGATGTTTTGTTTGTTTGCGGAAATTTTCCCCCTGTTTTAATTATTTTTGAACGGAAATTTGATTATATGTGCGGGAATCTCGCAAAACCGCACCTTAGTGTGAACACTGGCATAATGATAGATAAACTGATGTTGATTAAATTATACCTTTCAATGTGCCTTTTTAGCCCTCTTGACTATCAATTACTTTGGGGGTTAATATTGTTGCTGTACAATTTTGATGCAACCCAACCATTCTTCACCATATATTTTTATTTCAGACAAACAAGAATGTTTTTTTTTTGAAATTAGGAACAAACTATTCCTCAAAATTGTCCACCATATATCTTGTTGAGTTATGATTTTATTGACATTCTAGTTATATCTCAGATGATTTTTTTCTTCTTTTGACCCTCAGGTTTCAGAAGCTCAACCCCTTATTATTCAAGCAAATGTGATGCAAGAAGAAATGGAAAGTTGCTTGTTGCATGAGTACACTACAGACAGTCTGCCCTTACTTCTTCATCAGGTGAGTAGCCAGAGGCATAGGAAGCCGGGGCAGTGGGCATGCTGCCCCTTTCCGAGCGGATTTCACCTTCCCGATTGCATACTTTCTGCCCGGTTGGGAGGTGAAATTGCAAATTTATTAACATAAGATTGGAAAATGTGGTAAAGTTAATAGATATTTTAGTAACATTTCCCCCAAACTGGCCAAAATTGAAAAAAACTGTCCCAAAATCCCGAAACAGGGAGAATTCTCCAAAATTGAAGAAAATTTCCTGAAAAAGAAGGAAATTGCCCTGGAAATGAAGGAAATTGCCCCGGAAATTGAAGAGATTTCCTGCTTAGCACAAACGTTTGATGGAAACATAATTTACCAGTGCAATTTTTCCACTTGTCACCGGGAAAATGTTTTAGTTCCCCCTCCCCCTCTTAGAGGTGACCTGACCTGTCTTATGCCCCTGTAAGTAGCTACTGTACAATATGCACTATTTGAATGGAAGAGTAAAACATGTTCCTATGGGGCATATGCCTAATGCATGGAGACAAACATTCATTATATATATATAAGAATGGATATTTCAAATTTAACCTTGACCTATTAAAGTGACATATCTCATTTTGTGTGGGACACAACTGTTCATTACCCTTCAAACCCAATAGCATTTACAGCTTTTCCTGGAAACAGGATACAAAGTTGAACATTTCAAATCAATTACTTGACCTTGGACCTTTGACCATAACACATCATATTGGGGACACCATTATGCATCACCATCCGCCATGTTTCACCTTGATAGCTTTTATGGTATTTTCAGTAAACATGACACAAATATGTGTCCATCAACAAATCCATACACCCTTACTATAAAATACTGAGTGAGGACATTTTCAGAACTATTCTTTTAATTATTTACTCAAGAATCTCTGTTTGTTTAATTCATGCTTATTTCCATCATTAGAAAGACTAATGCTAATATAAAATTGTCCTGGTAGAACATGTATACTTTGAAATATGTGTCCTGTATTTGTGATGAAAAACGAAAAAAATCACACATTTGTTCCCTATTAAACCTTTGTATTGATTTGAGGACAACTTGAGATGAGTGTGGAAGATACCCTTTTTAAGTCGCAGTCTGTTTTTGTGTTTTTTAGCCAAGGAAAAGTGTAGACTCTTAAGGCCGTAACACACTGAACGTGACACGGTGAGCGATTTCTTAAACAAAATTGAATAAAGCAAAGGAAAAGAAACATTTTGTCCTCTTGTTTACAGAGAAGGATTGTCATCACATGGCTATTCAGATAATAACTGAAAATTGATTGAAAGGGCGTTTCTACGCCCATTAAAGCAAAATTAGCGTTGCGACAGAAATCGCGCCTCACTAAAGCGAATTTCTCCACAGTTTGAACAAAAAAGCATTTTTAGCAAATTTTCTAGTATCATCAGAAAGCCTCAATTGTAAACTTTATTGTGTGTAAGGATAAAGTCAAAGCATGTTATAATATTTGTTTCCTGTATGATTATCTAAAATATCGCTCGCTGTGTCGCATTCGGTGTGTAACGACCTTTAGACGATAGATGTGTTTGTCCTCAAACAGCAGCTGCAGTGTCAGGTTTTTGTACAGCGCCTTTCATATATGATGCGATAAGATCAAAATATGTCCGGTGGGAATATGTATTTGTCACACCATTTTTTTCTGGGGAATATCTTGTAGCAAGTTAAAGATGATTGTATTTGCAGATTTCTATGAAGTCATCTAGAGTATGAATAATTCTTTTCACCCCGCCACAGTTTTTCTGTGATAGGATACAACAACTGGTTCAGAGCAAGCATATGCATATGCTCAGATGGAAGCGCTTTTGTGAACACACAAAGAGTTTGGAGAACCTGTATCCGGCATACCAAAAGCGTTTAGGGTAAGAACTGCTATCTATATTGTAGCGAATTTTTCTCCAGGTATATTTTACTGATGGAAGTAACTGCCTTTTGTGGGAATTCATTAAAAAGACAGTATAATGATATTGTGTAAATAATTGTAAATAATTGTGTAACATTTATATTTTGCATTGGTTATTTATTTTGAAGGGAAAAAAAGTTTTAGAAATTGGTTGTTTTCTTGATATACTTAATTCAACATTGATTGTGATTGTTATTAATATAGTGCAAGCTGCACTGTACAAAAACAATCATACATAACATAAAACAAAATCACAATGTAGAATTAAAAGAGATAAAATCAAAGTCTCACAAATGGTACCAAATACAGCATTAAAATTACCTAAAAAATAAAGATAGTCAATAAATATAGTAGTGATAATAAAAAAATATAAAAAAATTCATTGGGGCTTCTTTAGGCTCAGAATTATGAACTTTATTTGTTCACAGTAGTAATACATCAATTTGATTTTGTAAATAATAGTCTTTTACCTTCTAAATGAAACTAATATTCATGTCATCTCATTGCAAGCACCTACTGCAAATTTAGTCTGATGTAAATTTCTGCAATATTTTTGGAGCAATGTCAAAACTGGTAAAAGATGACAAAAACTTTGTTGTTTAAAATTTCACTAGTCTGAGCATGGCAAAGGTTTACTTTTGTTATTGTCTACAATCTTTGGAATTTAATATTAAAGGGGATAATGAATAATGCACTATGTGTTCGGTACAGGATAATGCATAGAAGCTGGGCACATATTGAGTGATGCACAAGGGCGGAGCCCGAGTGCATCCAGCGATATGTGTGCAACCAGCTTCTATGCATTATCATGCACCGAATGCATAGCGTGTTATTCATTAACCCTGTTCATATATATTGACTAATTTTTTTTTAAATTAAAAATTGGGAAATACATTGAAAAATTACACAAAATAATACTTCTGGAGTAATATTTTAACATCATGACAATATGAACATGCGTACAAATATTGCGCATCGTTTAAAAATATGCTAATTGTACACCTCACAAGAACAATGGAAATTTTAGAATTTGCCAAAACAATAGTGTGTGCATGATTTAATGCGCTCATGCATTCATCACAGGATAATGCATGATCATTCGCAATACATTCTATATACTAGGTATGTATGAACTTAATTTGCTGTATTGTCTGTGATGTTGTTAACTTTTAGGATGATCATGTCAGAATACAGTGATGCAGTGCAGAGAGCGCAAAGGTTGTCAGTTGCTCATGAATCCTTCCTGATTGGCAAACCTCCTGCTCATAATGCTATTGAAAAGGAAGATCTACTCATCTACCTGAGATGGCTCATTTGTCATCTTCACTCAATAACAAAGGTTCATCTATTCTTAAAGGTATGTTTACAGCATATTTCAAGCAATGTGTTGACTTGTTAGGTAGGAATTTCATTCACATAGCTTTTCGGTTCCGATGCGATAATATCAGTAACCTATGTGGTTATGATGACGTGTGTGTGTGATGCCTAGCTTGTAAACACAATATCTCAAGAATGATACACCAGATTCATGTCATATTTGGTATGTACACAGATATCTCATGGGCCGTAGATGTGTCCCATTGTTTTTGGTGGTGATGTCATGCATATTAATGAGTAGGTGAGTTAAGATCCTTAAATGGGCCATTCCACGCTCCATCACATAAGTCACAGACTGCAGAATGGCCCAAATAGTCATATTTAAAGTTCCACATATCTGTTTTCTTTCATATGTGGCATAATTTAGTGTGTACATGCTCATGGTACAAAAATGTTGAATGTCAGTATATGTGTAATTGACAGGGCTTAATAGGCTTTTGTTAAAAAGATTTTGTAAACACAATATCTCAAGAATGATACATGGGATTCAGGTCATGTGATACAGATATATAGCCCATATTTTATAGATATGCCCTGTTGTTTTTTTGTTGGTGATGTTGCATAGTAATGAGCAGTGGCATAGCCAGGATTTCCATATTGGTGGGGCAAGTAACAGAAATAACGGTATTAATTTTGAACGGATAAAAATGGAATATTGAGGAATATAGGTGTGGGGATTTCACCCTCTGCCCACCCTTTTGGCTACGCCACTGGTAATGAGTAGGTGGAGCTTAATGTTAAAATTTTGAAATGCTTCCATTTTAACGACTAAATGTATGTTTTGTATGTGGTGTATTTCTGTTGTTATTTTGTCTCAGTGTCAGCAACCATAAAACCATCCTTAGGCTAAATAAGTCTCCAGTTTCCCTTCATTTTAATTCCTCAGCACAAAATCTCTCTAATCTCAGATTTCCGATACTATAAGGCAACTTTCAGAGGACAAACAAAAGACTACTAAGGGAAATCGAACTGATTATCCTACAGGGCACTAATAAGACGGACGGACAAAACAAAGACATTGCTTTTCTCTCTAAGCTTAACTACCTTTAGTGACTTTTTAAGCATTGGTGCATTGTATTGTAGTTAGTTTTCTCTTGGTCTTCATATGAAGAAGAAAGTTGTACGAAATATATATTGCTTTTTAGTTCCGATGTGATCAGCATCAGGAACCTATGCAGTCATGATGGTGTGTGTGTGTATGTATGTATGTGTTTGTGATGCTCAGCTCATAAACAAGATATTTCGAGGACCATACTCCGGAATCAGGTCATATGTGGTCACACAGATAGCCCATGGTCCGCAGATGTGCTCTATTGTTTTTGGTGTTGATGCCATGCACATTAATCTTAATAACCGCATGTCTGTTTTGTTTCATATTTTGTGTACTTATGTTGTTAGTTAGTGTCTACATGTTCTTGGTACGAAAATGTTGAATTTCATTAATATGCATAGTGGGCGGGGTTTAACATAATTTTGTTTAAAAGAGCTTGTAAACACAATATCTGAAGAAAGATACATGGGAATCAGTTCATATGTGGTACACAGATAGCCCATGGTCTGCTGATGTGCCCTAATGTTTTTGGTGGCGATGTGCTGCATATTAATGAGTAGGCAGGGCTTAATGTTTAAATATTGAAATGCTCATAATGTAAAAACTGCATGGGGTTTTTTTTTTTTTGCTTTAATTAATTACATTGTTAGCAAGTTTTTCTAACTTGGCATTTTCATGGCATTACCATTATTATTTTTTACTTTCCATATATGTATATAATATAATATAAATATATATATATATATATATATATATATATATATATATATATATATATATATATATATATATATATATATATATATATATAATATATATATATATATATATGTATATATATATACATATATTTATATATTATATATATTATTATATTATGTATATATTATTATATTTCATTTTATTTTAAATTAGCATTTAGAGTGGCTTTCAGTCTCTCACTTACACCAACTGAAGCCATCTGACTCTGCAGCTATCAAAATTGATGACATTGGGAGTAAAAAGGATTATGAACAACCAGAAACGCCAAGGTCATTATTTGATTCTACGCGCCCATCCATTTCAGTACCCCCAGTCTTAGAAACTAAAGGGCGCTGGTCTATCTTCGTAAGACGAATGTCATCAATAGATACCACCAGTGTTCCATCACCTGGCAGAGTGTCAGTCCTAGATACAGGACAGGATCCCATTTGGGAGAATTCTGAAGATGATGCTACAAAGGAGGGATTATTTGCCCCCTTATCAGCTACATTGCTGCGATCTGGATCAGCATCAGTGCCTCACAATGTACAAGCAATAGCAGCAGCTGCTGCTGCAGGTAGGTGTAAGAAATATGATAATCAAGAAATAAATGTTAAAGTTTATTATTCCTTTGCCAACGAAGTTGGTGAAGAGGAGATATAGCATCTTTACCGTTCGTCCATCAAGTCTGTTTGTATATTCTTCCACCATTGTCCTTCCGACCTCATGCATTGTTGAGCTACTGTGAACAAAACATTTCTGCCCTGGCTTGGAAAGGAATTCCAACTATTTTTGTGAAGAAAATAAAGTAGGCTCTCGCCTTGAAAGAACAAAATGCATTACTGACATGAATGGCAATATTTGTTCTTGCATGAAAAAAAGTCAACAATAGAGCCTGATGCCTCAAAAGAAATTATAATTGATTGTCATATGGATTTTAGATTGGATAGCATGAGGGACAGGGTGGTATGGTATATGGGGCAGGGAGGGATGACATGTGAGACAGGGAGGGATGGCATGTAGGACAGGGAGAGATGGTGTGTGGGACAGAGAGGGATGGTGTGTGAGATAGGGGGGATGGTGTGTGGGACAAGGTAGCATGGTATGTTGGACAGGGTGGCATGGCATGTGGTGGGATGTCATCTTGATTGCAGGTGTGTGGGTCGTGTGGTGGAATGTCATCTGGATTTCATGTATGATTTCCTGTATGGAGGGAAGTAGGATGGGATGACATGTGGAACAGAGGGTGGGGTGCTATGTGGGACAGAGGGTGGAAGGTGTAATATAAGCAGCGAGGGGACTTCTATCTTGTTGTAGGAAAGTGTCCCACTTCAAATAAAATTTTATTATTTCCTTCCCGCATTAATTATTTTATTCAGAGATCTATGGATAGGTATCAACAACTTAGGTAAAGGAATGAGTTATCAGATTTCACCAATCAAGAACTTTAGAATCAAGTGATGTCATATGTGGCACACAGATAGCCTATTCTCGTGGTCAGAGTCGACGTAACCGTGTACGAGCTCAGTATGGTTTTGCCAAGTTGGAGGGGAAACTTTATCATTACAGTCAATGGGATATTTTTTATAAATACTTGTGTCCTTATTGGCTCCCCCAACCCCTTTGTAACAATTGCCACTGCACCCTCACAATCCATCACGTTCTTCTTTCTTGCCCCCTGTACAACCTTCCCAGAGCTTCACTTGCTCCCCACAACTCAATTGCTGAGTTCTTCCAGAAAAATCCTCCCGATTAAATTATCTCCTTTCTTCATTATGCTTCCCTCAACAACCATATTTAATTCTCCTCTTCCACCCCCTCTCTACTTTGTTTTCATTTCACCCATGCACCTCCTCTCTCTTGATCACAGCTTTCTGACTTTTTGTTCTTGAATTTCTCTCATTCTCCCCCTGTTTCCTTTCCTCCTACCTTTAGAATGATCTGACCTTTTAGGCACAATTTGACCCTCATGTCATGGTGCCATTAAGACCTCATCAAACAAACAAACAAACTTGTGTCGCCTCAGCCAGTCAGCGAAAATTAATGGTACTTATATATGTTGGAAACTATTATTTAATACACAACATATTTGAAGGAAAATAAATCATGTCTAATATTTGTTGAAAAATGACAAAAAATATGTTTTTCTCCCATTAACTGCAATGATAACTGACTGTTTGTTTTGCCCTCTGACTGAAGTTTGAGATCGTCAAAAAACATTCTTACGTTGCTGTGCACCACAACATTCCCGGATGTGTGACCTCAAGAATGGTCTGTAGATGTTGTTCTGAGGAAGACATAGCATAGCATAGCCAAGCTAGGTTTAACGTCCCGAAAGCATCCAGTACTAGACATTATATCAAGACGGCCACGGCCTTTGATAACCAGTTGTGAACTCACTGGTTGCAGACCCACATTGTTGATATCAATGAGTCAATGGAGTAAATTAAGTAAAATTCTACAACCGTTAATATATCCATTTCATGGATTTCATTTTTTTAGTCACAACGTGGTCTTCTGGCATTGAGTAGAAAATTTTGGGGTTAAATGAACTTGACCCAATAAATGCTTTTAAGGAGGCTAAATATGAGTGTGGTAAAACTGGCCTGTAAACACAAAATCTCAAGAACAGTAGAGTAGAGTGGCACATAGCCTATATTCTGTGCATATCACAAATAGTATTCAGCTAACAGTATATTTCTGCATATGTTTCTTAAAATCATAAATGTAAATGTGATGTCAGTTTAAGTTAGTGTGGAAGTGCTGACATTGAGTAGGAATGTTTTTTGAGTCATTTAATTTGGACTGCATCATTACTTTTGAGGGGGTGGGGCTTAAGATGGGTTTGGTAAAACATCTTCTTAGTAAAAAATATCATGAACTGTAGCGCAAGGGATATCATTTGTTGCACACAGATAGCCTATCTGTATGGTCTATAAATGTGCCGTATTGTTTTTGTGGATGATATAATATTTGAATGAGTAGACAGAGCTATAAGTAAATTCATAAATGTTTCTATAATCGTAGAAATATTGGTGTGGTGGTGCTGGCATTGAGTTGAAGAGTTTTGGGGTCATATGAAGTTTGATTGATATTCTTGAAGTGACAGGCCTAAGTCAAAGCTATCAATGTTATTTCGTTATTAAGGCCGTAACACACTGAACGCGACGCGGCAAGTGATTTTTTAATCATACAGGAAGAAAAAATTATAAGATGGTTTGTCATTTTGCTTACACACGATGAAGTTTACAATTGAGGCTTTTGATGAAACTGGAAAATTTGTTGGAAATGCTTTTTTGTTCAAACTGAAGAAATTTGCTTTAGTGATTCACGGTTTTCTGTTGCGACGCGAATTTTGCTTCAATAGGCGAATGAAGGCCGTTTTTCAATCAATTTTCAGTTATCATCTGAATAGCCATGCGATGACGATGCTTCTCTGCAAACAAGAGGTTAAAATGTTTCTTTTCCTATGTTTTATTCAATTTTGTTTAAAAATTGCTCACTGCGTTGCGTTCAGTGTGTAACGGCTTTTATACTAAATGATTTCATTCTTAAGGTGGTGGACCAGCATCTAATCGAGAAACAGCAGGCATTCCATGTCATCAGATAAGCTTCCAGGATCTCAAACCACACCTTAGTTTTCTTCTTCCATTGTATGGTATAACAGTGGTAAGTGATGTACATTTTTACCTCCGCCAACGAAGTTGGACGGAAGTTTAATATGTTTTCACCTGCATTTGTTTGTTTCTTTGTTTGCCAACAAGATGTCTCAAGAACTGATGATTGGATTTGGATTAAATTTTGTGTGTCTTATGTTTATTGCTTATGAAAGAGGTGATTAAAATTTGAGACATATTGGAACAGGGGAAGAGCACACACAGAGGGGTGGGGATGTTTTGGGATGAGATCTATTAAGACTTATAATTTAAACTTTCCAATGGAATGTGCTGAACAATGAAGGATTTTCAAACAATCTATTTTCTGGACTCTAAAGAAAATCGAAAATCTAGTGGTTGGGTACATTTTTACCTCCGCCAACGAAGTTGGACGGAAGTTATGTTTTCACCTGCATTTGTCTGTTTTTTTGTTTGCCAACAAGATGTCTCAAGAACTGATGATTGGATTTGGATTAAATTTTGTGTGTATTTTATGTATGTTCACTGCTTATGGAAGAGGGGATTAAAATTTGAGACATATTGGAACAGGGGAAGAGCACACACAGAGGAGTGGGGATGTTTTTGGATGAGATCTATTAAGACTTATAATTTAAACTTTCCAATGGAATGTGCTGAACAATGAAGGATTTTCAAACAATCTATTTTCTGGACTCTAAAGAAAATCGAAAATCTAGTGGTTGGGTATCAAAGAAAATCATAACAATTGCTTTTGCCATGAATGGAAAAGGATGAAATGTGAATTTCCCTGAAAGAACTCAAACAATGAATGTTTAGCATGAATAAACTGAAAACAATGAAGGTAGATAATTATGAAGTGTCTATTATGCAAATGGCAAATACTGATTAAAAGTGAGGAAGATTTTTTTAGGGGTAAAACTTAGTGGGACTAGGATTTCTGAGATTAGATTATATTCTGGATGGTGGTAAACAAACTTTTAGCCATCTTGGAATAATCAAGTGAACGGAGGTGAGCACTCTACAGAGTGCTAAAGTTCTAGTTGATGAAGTGAATATCATTGCTGGAAATGAGAACACTTTTGAAATTTCCTACCTACTCAAATACGGTTGTAAATCCCAAGATTTAGTGTGCTAAAGGACTAGTTCATTGGTCAAGCATGTTTATCTTATATGAAAGAGGACTTCAAAAGAAACAAAATGGTGAAGAAAGCATTCAAAACTCTTATTCTGTTAAGAAGATATTTTAGTTTAAAGTTTGGTATCATTTGTGTAGAAATGACTGATATCAGACTAGTTGTGATGTTATAACCTCAGATTCCTCAAAGTCTTTATGTATTCTGTCATGTTTTTTCCTGCAATTTTGTGGCTTAAAAACCATGGGATATGTCAAAAAAGTAGTAAAACTGAATCTAGGAAGGGTATTTATAATATACCACCTGAAGAAATTTTAAGGGAAAATGATTTAAATAGTGAAAAAATTAAATTAACTTTTTTTAAATACAGAAAGATTTTGAGGAATCTGAGGTTGTGACATCACAACTAATTCGATTTCAGTTGTTGCTACAGAAATGATACCAAACTTTAAACTTGAATATCTCCTTAACGGAATAAGATTTTGCAAAGCTTTTTTTACCATTCTGTTTCTTTTAAAGTCCTCTTTCATATATGATGAACTTGCTTGACCACTGAACTAATCTTTCAAAGGTATACAGAAAATGTTTGGCTAAACAAGTAATTTGCCTTCCTTCCTAACCAATTTGTTGAGGCAAGTTCTATTACAGCAAACAAATGATACCTCATTGGTTGCCTTTATTTCTGTCATATTAGAAATGAATTAGCAGTAGGAAATCTTTCCTAAACTTGTTTTTGGAAACTTCTGTAGAGTTTTAAGAATACGTCATATTTTCTTTTTCAGGTATTTGGAAAGATTTTATTTCTTGCTATTTATATTTCCATTATTGGAAAGTAATTTTATATGCAATACATTTCATTTTCTGTCATTGTACATGATTGTACCTCTTCTGAATAATGGATATGTGTATTGATGAGTGCTATTTTGAGATATTTATGTTTGACTTTTTTTAATGCAGGACTTGGATGTCATCAAGAGTACTTCAGATGAGATGGAACTTGTTGGCCATGTCACCAGGAAATTCAAGGTTATCTTCGGCAAACAAGAGGAACAGAAAAGCTTCCCCACCTATGATAAACTTGAGGTACTGTGTGAGCAGCCTGAAATATTATTTAAAGATCTATTTACCTAAAGCTTCAACTTGAGCTTAATTAAAAGAAAACACATGCTGTAAACCATGGAAAGAGCAAAAGTTCATCAAAATTGGGCTACAAATTGACCATTTTACTTTAGTTACTCTCTTTTAAAAGGAAAAGTGGGTAATCATGCCGGTCCACTCCTGTGAATTGGTCCACCCTGTGAATTGGTCCACCCGTATGAAATGGTCCACCCATGTGAATTGGTCCACCCCTGTGAATTGGTCGACCTCTGTGAATTGGTCCCCTATGAATTGGTCCACCCCTATGAATTGGTCCACCCCTAAGAATTGGTCCACCCTGTAAATTGATCCATTCCTGTGAATTGGTCCACCCCTGTAAATTGGTCCACCCCTGTGAATTGGTCCACCCTGTGAATTATTCATTTCTTTGAATAATTCACCCCTTTGAATTGGTCCACTGTGAATTGGTCCATCTATGAATTGGTCCACCCCTGTGAATTGGTCCACCCTTGTGAATTGGTCCACCCTGTGAATTGGTTCACTCCTGTGAATTGGTCGACCTCTGTGAATTGGTCCCCATCCACCCCTATGAATTGGTCCACTCCTGTGAATTGATCCACTCCTGTGAATTGGTCCACCCCTGTAAATTGGTCCACCCCTGTGACTTGGTCCACCCTGTGAATTATTCAACCCTTTAAATTATTTACTCCTTTGAATTGGTCCACTGTGAATTGGTCCCCCTATGAATTGGTCCACCCCTGTGAATTAGTCCATTCTTGTGAATTGGTCCACCCCTGTAAATTGGTCCACCTCTAAATTGGTCCACCCTGTGAAGTGGTCTACTGCTGAGAATCGGTCCACCCCTGTGAATTGGTCCACCCCTGTGAATTGAAGGAGAACAGGCTGCTCTGTTGAAAAGCACACGATTGAGATGTTGGGGCTCCCAGATTTTCAAGGATTTCATTTGATTTGTAAAGTGCAGAGAACCTTGGGATTCTGTGATATATCAGCACTGAGAAAGAAAGGAAGAAAAAAGTATTTTCTCTGTTATATAATTTATCAATGGATTTTTTTTTTTATGACAGACTGGCAATGAATCATGGGGAGCTGACACTGCACATCATGCTTTATTGAAGGAATGTAATTGGCTGCCACATATCAAACTAAAGTAAGTTCTTGATTACATGTTTTTCTCAATCTCCCCCTATTTTCTTTTCTTTCTACCTTTGGAATGATCTAACCTCTCAGGCACAATTTGACCCTCCCTGTCGTGGTGCTGTTAAGCCCTCATCAAACAAACACATGAAGAATGGAATAACATTTTTTTTCAGATGGATGAAGTCTTGTCTTGACCACATGACTAAGAATTTATCCATTTACAAAATGCACAGGAATTGTTTGAATATCATCGTGACAAGTCGTGAAGAATGTGGAAGAATAAACCACAGGATAACATTTTGATTTCACCTTTGAATTCCCTTGCAATGATAGAGAGCATGCACAAAGTTTTCTTTAGAACATCTTAAAGCGAAAACATCCTGATTTAATTAATGAATTTGTAAAGTACAATTTTCAAGATTTTTTGATGTGCTTCTGGAATCCTAGCTAAAATCATACTTTGACCGGAACTCATTCTTTTATTGTATTATCTCTGTCAATTCATATAATCCACAGATCATTAATGTAATATTATGATTATTACTTCTTTGCATAAAATAACTAGTGTATTATTTATATTAAGGAAATTATTAGAGACAAAAAGTATTACACGAAGATTTGTGTTTTATTCCATCACAAAATTGCCTTACCTATTCAGTCAAATTGATGATATTCAATCAAATTGATGATAGTCAATCAAATTGATAATATTCAATCAAATTGACAATGTTCAATCAAATTAGTGATACTCAAATAAATTTATGATATTTAATCAAATTTACATATTGAATCACATTCATGATATTCAATCAAATTAATAATATTTAATCAAATTGATGATAGTCAATCAAATTGATGATTTTCAATCAAATTGACAATATTCAATCAAATTTATGATATTCAATCAAATTTATGATATTCAATCAAATTTACATATTGAATCAAATTCATGATAGTCAATCAAATTGATAATATTCAATCAAATTGATGATATTAAATCAAATTTACAATGTTCAATCAACTTGGTGATATTCAATCATATTTATGATATTCAATCAAATTCATAATATTCAATCAAATTTACATTGTTCAATCAAATTTATGATATTCAATCAAATTCATGATATTAAATCAAATTCATGTTATTCAATCAAATTTCTTGAGAATTAGTGACTGGTTGATGATTTTTATTGGAAAATGTCATTATTGTGCTGACTTTAGTGAGAATTGCTCCAATACATCAATAGACTTATAAATGATGTTAGCAAGTGTAATAATTGTGTATAAAGTTTGCCTAAGTAATGCCATGTACACTGTACATGGTAATGTTATCCCTTCTCATTAAACGCATCTGCCGTTATTGTCATGATACTAAAGGTATGAAATTTTACCCCCTTAATTTTTACCTCCCCACCTTTTTTATCCCCCACCCCCACTTTTTATACCCTGGACACGCCGCTGTTTGCGTGTTATGAAAACACTGTGCAATGTAAAGAAGTTTATATCAGGGATAGAAATAAAGTCAAACATCAAAAATCATGTAGAAAAATATAGACCTTTCCATTGTACCCCACACTCAAGCAGTTGGATGGGGTACAGCACTATGCATGTGTATTTTTATGTTTGAACATTTCAGGATTTTTTTCATTTCCTACTAACATCCCTGCTTATATTTGATATGTTATCAGATAAGCAGCATCTTCATCTTGATATTACAAACCTTTTTGGATTCTTATGTATCCTTTAACAGACCAGAGAGAAACCCAACCCAGGAAAAAATGCTTACGAAACTGAGGCAAAATAATCGCATTGATGAGCTGTTGAGGGCTCAAAGTAGATTCTTCTCTGTGAGAGACTCTTTGGTAAGATTTCTGTTTATGTAAATTAAAAGTTCTGAAGTAGGGGTACTGCCACTGATGATGATGATGATGATGATAGAGCTGTGAATGTTTAGCGTGTACATGCTACATGCTTGCTATCCTTCTAAACGTTTACTAAATACTTCATTGCAAGTAATCGCCGTTGAAAATCAATATGATCATTCATGATTCAAATCACACACACATTCGGCTGGCAAAATTTCAATCAATGAATTTTTACAAACTGTAAACCCGATTAGCCCAATCCTTTGTAAATGTGAGAATCACAAATGAGCAGTAATCACCTATAAATGGGGATATTTTGCACTTTGATTTCGCCAAAATCTGAGTAGGCTAACTTGTGAAATGCACTGAGAATGTGCAGCAGTAAACAGTAAAACTAACAATAGGTCATAATAAGGCTTTAAATCCCACTCAATCAAAGGCCCGTTTACAATCTGTTAAATCAACCAACAACTTACAGTCAAAATACTTAAATTCTGACAATCAGTACATTTACATGAAAATATTACCTGATGAGTCAAGTAAATTTTGCAAGAAAAAAAAATATTGCAAAATAAACAAATATAAAGGTTTTGACAGCTTAAATTATTGGTGCTTCAACAAAGATGGTGCCCAGTTTTTTGAAAGGACTGATATGTCTGATATGTCAGAACTTCCAGGTGGCGTAGTTTTGAAATGTTTTACAGCGAGGTATCATAGTATGCAACATTCTCACAGTGAAACTTCGAAAGCCCTACGGAAAGTACGGCAAAAAAGTTACGCAATGTTGAGTTTAAATGACATTGAAAGGAAGTTATCTGTTCTTTCTAAACTGAATTTCCATGCACATTTTCCATAAAAAAATATGATTGATACAATAGAAGTAAACTTTTCACAATTTTAAAAACAAAATTACAGTGTCTATTTGCACAATGGAGTCAATACTTTTGCCAATACTGGTTGCGTGATTTTTTTTTACTTAGCATTGTAAATTTGGAGTAATTTTAATGTATTTCCAGAAATTATGGTACTAAACGCATGCAAAGGATACATGCTCGATTTTTTTGGCATGTACACATTTACTCAAATTCGCACGCTCACAGCTCTAGATGATGATGATGATGAAGATCGGGGTACTGCCACTGATGATGATGAAGATAGGGGTACTGCCACTGATGATGATGATGAAAATAGGGGTACTGCCACTGATGATGATGATGATGATAGGGGTACTGCTACTGATGGTGATGAAGATTGGGGTACTGCCACTGATAATGATGATGAAGATAGGGGTACTGCTACAGATGATGATGAAGAGAGGGGTACTGCCACTGTTGATGATGAAGATCGGGGTACTGCCACTGATGATGATGATAGGTGTACTGCCACTGATGATGATGAAGATCGGGGTACTGTCACTGATGATGATGATGAAGATCGGGGTACTGCCACTGATGATGATGATGAAGATAGGGGTACTACTACTGATGATGATGAAGATCGGGGTACTGCCACTGATGATGATGAAGATCGGGGTACTGCCACTGATGATGATGATAGGCGTACTGCCACTGATGATGATGATGATGAAGATCAGGGTACTGTCACTGATGATGATGATGATGATGGGGGTACTGCCGCTGATGATGATGATGATAGGGGTACTGCCACTGATGATGATGATGAAAATACGGGTACTGCCACTGATGATGATGATGAAAATAGGGGTACTGCCACTGATGATGATGAAGATATGGGTACTGCCACATGATGATGATGATGATGAAGA
The DNA here is from genome assembly GCA_020152595.1 of Chiridota heheva. Taxonomy (NCBI): domain Eukaryota; kingdom Metazoa; phylum Echinodermata; class Holothuroidea; order Apodida; family Chiridotidae; genus Chiridota; species Chiridota heheva. The sequence goes on along the minus strand of JAIGNY010001280.1, from coordinate 722,030 downwards.
GAGGGGTACTGATGATGATGATGATGAAGATAGGGGTACTGCCACTGATGATGATGATGATGATGATGAAGATAAGGGTTACTGCCACTGATGATGATGATGAAGATGAGATGAAGATATGGGTGCTGCCACTGATGATAATGATGATGAAGAGAGGGGTACTGCCACTGTTGATGATGATGAAGATAGGGGTACTGCCACTGATGATGAAGATAGGGGTACTGCCACTGATGATGAAGATAGGGGTACTGCCAGTGATGATGAAGATAGGGGTACTGCCAGTGATGATGATGCATGCTGTGGCAATCTTCTAGTAAAGTCTGTAAATCAGTTAATGACCAGGTCCTCAGCCTGGTGAAGGACTATGACAGGGCCGTACCAACAGTGGGAGGGGGTGTGTGGGAAGGTTTAAATCTTGTTAGGAAATTTAAGTATCTGTGGGAAATTTGAGGGGATCTTCTATATACAGGAATAATTTATTGGCAACTTGCTTATAAAATTTTTAACATATAAAGCATTTTTATGTAAATGAATTAAGGTCCTGACACTGAGACAATAAAATACCATGAACTAGATTATAAAACACAAAAGATTTAATCAAAACACATTTTTTATATGAAAGATACCTAAATCTGCAATTAACAATAATATGCCATAATTCAGGGAGGAAGGGAGAAGGGAAAGGGAAGGGGGGGGGGGGTCGCAACTTAAAACGGTGGATGGAACTGTGAACTAGTGTATTGTGGGATTTTCAACCTCCCAGCACAGCTTTGTTTCATTAGTTATTAAACCTTTTGTCATTTCAATGAGCTTGTTGATTGGTTCGTTTGGCAGTTCGGGCAATTTTTGGGTTTGCAAGATATGCTAGGATGATGATGGACACTTCAGTATGCAGATAAGTTTAAGTATTTATTTTAACAGAGTAAGTGAAAACCAAAGAACAAGAACCTAGATCTAACTGTTGGTCCCTGACAGTTATCTATGTAAGTTTTTCAGGATGCGAGACTTCTCATTTCATTAAAGCAGGGATTGCTGCTTTAGCAAGTTAAAATTTATTTTATTGCTGAGAGCCTTACAATTATCTCATAATGCATGCAGTGATGGCGCCAGGATTTGCCAGTGGAGGGATAGCCTTCCGACTTGCGGATAAAATTCCAAAAAATGCTAACAAGCATACAAAATGTTAAATTTTTCCTATCAATCTCTGACAAACCTGAATATTGAAGCCCCCACTTCCGACAGCACTGCACTCGACATTATCTGTAACACCTCTAATATATCATCTGAAGCACCTCTAATATATCTAGTATATGAAATTCTGAAAGGAATATTTCCATGAATTTTCATTTTCGTATACATGATAGAGGACTATTAAAGAAAAAATTGATTGAAAATATATTTTTTCTATTTATTGCATTTAAAAGATTGTGTAAGTGTGTTGAAAAGTTACCTCGCAGTGTAAAATGTGATGTCATTAAGGCAGATTCATGATAATTCTGATATACTTCAAAGGGGTATAAAAAATTCAAAAATGCTAAAAGTGTTTTTTCTCTGACAAACCTGAAAAATTAAAACAAAAAAAAAAGGTTTCTTTTACATAGAGAGTGCAAGATTCATGGGCAAATAAGGAAAATCACGTTCTTATAAAGTATGTATGTCATACCCCATCTTAATAAATGAACAAAAATTGCTTCCCAGTTATTGAGGAAGGGCAAAGAGGCAATACATTTTCAAAGAAATAAACAAAAATTGTTTTAGATTGCCTTTATGACATCACACTGTACACTGTGAGGTCACTTTTCAATACACTTGCGCAATCTTTGAAATGCAATAACTCTTGAACAGAAAAGATATCAACATGATTTTTACACAAATTGTTTTTTTATAGTCCTGTATCTCATATATAAAAATGAATATTTATTGAAATATTCCTTTAAAGTGCAAAAAAACATATTTTTCAAACATTTTTATAAATATTACAGAAAGTGTTAGATGCGCTAAAGGAACATGCCATTGCTGTTCGTGATCCTCCACCAGCACATTCTGTATCTGTCACTTCTCATCGTACGGCATTCAACACAGCTGCTGTATGGAAGAAGATTTACTCGAATGCTGACCTCTTTGATAAGTAAGTGTTTTAAGTGAATGCATAAACAAATTTATCTCCTATAGAGGGATTTCATCACGTGACTTTAAGTCATCTGGAAGCCATTTTGCTGGGAAAGTGTCATTGCGATCACGCGTTTTCACACAGCTCAGTCACATCACATAAACAACAAACATACTGCCTGCTATAACTACCCACCAGTTCAGCTATTTTAATTGTTTTTGTTCACGGCGGCAATTTTACTTCATATTTTTTAAACGTTTTATATATTCACCAGGTATACGAAGAATAAATTTTACGTGAACACCATTTGATTGTTCGTTATATGCAAACAAAGCCTACATACTTGACATAAAGTGCTCACTGCAAATTCTAGTGTGAACCTTAATTTAAAAGACGTTGCATCGTACAGCAGAAACCCACTTTGAATGTTGATCAGTTGTCCATTAGTGCAAGCAATGGCACAGCAAGATTCTGGCATAATCATCTCACAAAAATTATCTTATAGAACAACAAGCAAGCGTTTGTAAGTATAAATAAGTGTACAGCAGACGATCATTCTTGCCCGACAAAATAACGATGTAAACAAAGTCACGTGACCTCATGACATTTGCTGAAACACCCTTATAGGTATGAATATTCATTTACAAGGGATTTGGAAAGAATTAAGATAAAATTGTAGTTTTGAAAATTATGGACATCAGTTTTTACCAACCAAAGAAATTAATCATCGTACAATCTGTTAGTTTAAATTCATTATCTTATTTGTTTAAATAGAGAGTTTCTTTATGAGGTAAACATAGTTTACAATTATAATTAGGTTGAATTATGCACTTCCTCTCTCGATCTCAGCTCCCAGGCTTCTAAGTCCCCGTGTTTCTCTAAGTCTCCCCTATTTTCTTTTCTTCCCACCTCTGGAATGATCTAACCTCTCAGGCACAATTTGACCCTCGCTGTCGTGGTGTTTTAAGCCCTCATCAAACAAACAAACTAAAGGTATGTTTATTGAAATGAAAGGATCAGACTTTTTCTCAATATAACTTAGTTTATCCAAGGTGCTATTAACCTAATTTGATATCTGATCTGTCAACTGTTTATAATAAATCTATTGCACATGGCAAATTTTGGAATCACTAGTTAACATACATTCAAAATTTTGTAGGGTTTTAAAATATGTTTTGTAATCTTTTTTTTATAAAATATCTATGAGTATTTGCATTGTTATGACCTGTGTGTTAATGATGATTGGTTTATTCCATTTGCAAAACAGGTAATTTTATTAATAAAGTGTTTTTCTCATTTTTCATTCTTTTTAGTTTTCTTTTAAACAATCTAACACAAATTTTTTATAAAAGATTAATGTTTTGGCATCGAGTGTTTACATGTGTATTTAATGCACGATTCAAAGGACTTTTCACTTGTGAATGACCCTCCTAAAGTCCGGCCATTCCACTCATGTCAAAGTCTTTTGCCCTGTGCGTTAAATACGCATATAAACACTCTGCTTCAACATAAATTATAGATTTCATTGTTCTTGGATGTTTATTTTGTTTTTAAGCAATGAGGATGACCTAGTTGTAACAGATTTTGATGATAAAGATGCAGACAATGTCAGTTTTGGTGGATCCAGAAGCAATAGTGCAGCATCTCGCCGTCGTAAGAAAGGAGATGAGAGTGGTTTTGACTACATGACTGCGATGCAAATGCTTGGCTTGGAGGAAGAGGATGGTGGCCAGCAGGATCCCACTGTGGTTCAAGGAGGACTCTTAAGTTATCTGATCCTCAGACACCTTAGAATCAGAGATCTGCAGCGAACAGTAAGGCACCTGCTTCATAAACTTTTATCAAGTATTTGCAGCTTTATAATTTCACGTGGCCCAGTACCAGGTCTGTAATATTTCTGTCTGTTATATACATACAACAGGCCTTTATACTACATCATTCTATATAGACCACAGTGCCACCAGTCAAGTTCTGTGGCTGCCATGAATCAGTGCATTTGGACTTGACGGGAAAGGACGGGAAGTGAATGAATGAATAGTATTCAGACAACCAGGCAGGGGGTCACATCGGGTCTGACAGCCTAACATCCCCTCCAAAGGACGGTGTGTGCCATTCAACCATTGTCACTTCTCTCAACACCTGAATGAGGAGCAGTGCCTCAAAATGCTTCCGCTTTGATGTTCGGCGTATCTACATACTGTAGCTGTGGACAAATTGAGTTAGACCTGACTGATCCTTGAACCCGGGACCTCCAGCATCTCAGTCATGCTCTCTGCCAACTGAGCTACCAGTTCTCCTCTATATTGTCTGTAACATTACTCATAAATATGGAATTTCATATCAAATGATTCAGTAGTCAATGGTTATATGAGTGAATTTGATGTTTGACAGGTTCAGAGATGTTTTTGTGCATAATTGGTCTTCATGTTATTTACCATCTTTCCATTCTAGTGTTTGAGCATCTTAAACTACTTCAGGTCCGTTGAGAGAACCTTGACAATAAATGATGGTGGCTTATCTCTTGAAGGAGGAAATCAAAAGTCAGGGAGGTAAAGGATCTAATGTACTTCTCTTTGCTCTTGTAACACTTTTCACACTGAATGCAGGTACACTTATACAGGGGTGGAAAATAAATCGGACTGTGGCACCAACAGTCCCAACAGATTTTCAGGTCTCCAGGAGGAAAAAAGTGGAGGAAGAGGGGAGAAAGAAAAAAGGGAGAGGGGGAAAAGAGTTGATTTTTGTTGTGTTATTGTTCTTGTGATATACTCACAGAAATCTTTTTCTGTATGGTCCCAGAAAGTAAAATATTGTTTCTACTTATGCACTTTGTTGATTGGTGCTAGATGATTGTGTATACTGCGCTTAGATGTATGTAGCAATAGTTCGGAGTTCATTGCACAAGAATTATTCAGGTTAGTGTTTGCCGCACTAAATTTATCAAAATTTAAACTTTGTTATAATAAAGCAATCATTAGTACAGTTGTTTTCTTGAATATGCTGTAGCTACTACTACTACTATTAATTCTACAGCAATTATATTAGCCAAAGAATGCTTCCTTTGTAAGAATAATCAATGTTTAGAAATTGTATGTTTTTGCACTCAGCCTGAACCATTGTCATGGAGGCTTTGAATCTGGTCTTGGTGGTGGTGTGGCTCTTGGAAATCATGGATATTTACATAATTCACCAGCTGATTTTAAGTAAGTCATTTGCTTGTATTTAAAAAAAGAATTGTATATTGTTGTTATTGTTTTATCCCCTTTGAGGTGTTGAAAATCAATGTTTCATTTAGAATTGATGAAGGGTACAGATGGTACATTAGGTAATAGGTTGGTGGGTAGGTCAATAGATGATGAGTAGGTGAATAGATGGTAGGTAGGTGAACAGATAGTGGGTAGGTGAATAGATGGTGAGTAGGTGAAGAGATGGTATGTATGTGTATAGGTGGTGGGTAGGTGAATAGATGGTAGGTGAACAAATGGTTGATAGGTGGTGGGTATGTGAATAGATGGTAGGTAGGTGAATAGATGGTAGGTAGGTGAACATATGGTAGGTAGGTGTATAGGTGGTGGGTATGTGATTATATGGTAAGTAGGTGTGCAGGTGATGGGAAGGTGAATAGATGGAAGGTAGGTTAACAGATGGTAGGTAGGTGACCAGATAGTAGGTAGGTGACCAGGTGGTGGGTAGGTGAATAGATGGAAGGTACTGTAGGTGGAAAGATGGTAGGTAGGTAACCAGATGGTAGGTAGGTAACACGATGGTAGGTAGGTAACAAGATGGTAGGTAGGTGTGTAGGTGGTGAGTATGTGAATAGATGGTAGGTAGGTGAAGAGATTTAGGTAAGTGTAAAGGTGGTGGGTATGTGAATAGATGGTAAGTAGGTGTATATGTGGTGGGTAGGTGGATAGATGGAAGGTAGGTGAACAGATGATAGGTAAGTGTGTAGGTGGTGGGTATGTGAATAGATGGTAAGTAGGTGAGCAGATGGTAGGTGAACAGGTGGTAGGCAGTTTAACAGATGGAAAAATAACAGAAAGTTGGGTAGGTGTCAGGAGGGAAATTCATAGTAACGATTATTATCAATGGCAAGGGAATTTGTTTCTTTGCACAATTTTCTTGGTCACTTTTGCAAATGGAAATGGCCTGAAAATGTAATGTTTTGTGACACTAGCCACGATCCCTAACTTTACCTAAATTGTGCAAGACAGAAATTGCTTCCCTGCCTCCTATGCCTTTTTTTGCAATTATACCAAGTTTGAATGTATATATGAATTAAACATCTCAATTAAACAGGTTTCAATGAAACATGTTTGGTCACAAACAATCCTATTCCTTTTCTTCACACAAAATCTATTGTGTGGATCAGATTTTCCAACCAGAATTTCAGAAAATCCCAACTTGGATGAACTGGTCCAAGTTGGGAATGGTCCAAGTTGGGAATGTTTTATCCCAGTTGGGACCAGTTCATCCCAGTTGGGAGTATTCAATCCAAGTTGGGACCTGTTCATTACAGTTGGGAATTCCAATTGGTCTCAAGTCAACTGGAACTTTCCTCTGGGTACTTACTTTAGTTAGAAATTTTCTAACCTCTCTGGCACAATGTAAACTTTGCTGTTGCCGTGCCAACAAATCTCATCAATCTTCTCTCACTTCTTTGCTTGAATTATCTATATTTGCCCCATTGTTATGTAAATTGGTTAGTTTAAGGAAAAAAGTATTTAAAACTACAAATTTTAACATCATAAAGAAAATCCAAATGTTCTGTTCTTTTCTCTCATGGTGAAAAAGGATTACAGAGTCAGAATTCATGGAGTTTTCTGACATTGAAAACCATGATGATTTTTACACCATTGATGAAGGTCGTGTGCATGTGCAAGATCAGAGAGGCTACTATATCATCTATGAAGGCGCCGAGAAGGATTTCAGGTGGGTTTGCCCCAGTGTTCACACTAAAGTTCAAAAAAATAATTTTGTGGGGATGTTTTTTTTGTTTTTTAAAGTGATTTCTTTTGAAAAAATGCCAAAAAGGCCAAAATTACTGAAAAAGGCCACCAAATACAGAAAAAAAAAGAAAAAAAAAGGGCCAAAAATACCTTAAAATGCTAAAATTTGGCTGGAAAATGCCAAATTTCACATTTTTTGGCCATTTTTTTTTTTTTTTTGGGGCGGGAACCCAGTGGGAATTTGATAATATGTACAGGAATTCTGCAATCCTGCACCTTAATGTGAACACTGGTTTGCTCTTATCTGTACATTTAAACCTGAATGCATGTACGATGAGAGATCTGTTGATGCTTACTGTAAGTAAGAGTTTGGAGGCCCCATAGAGAACCAGAAATTAAAACCAAATGAAATTTCCCAGAATATGCTTACAATAGTAAATTCATTCAAACTTTTTTTCAGAAAGATTCCATTCAGGGTTTTAAACAAATGGAGCAATTTTTCATGCTTTGTCAATGAATCGATAAAGTTAACTTTAAAATGCATGTACAAAATGAGTATTAAGAGTGCCAAAACCATAAGCTTTTGACTAGCTAGAACAACTCAAAATAACCTAGATATCTAAAATATTTCCTCAAAACTAGTCCTTCCTAACGTCCTGGAGAATTGAGACAGATATGATAGTTGCTTTATGAACATAGTACCATAATATAGGTCTACCTAGCTGAAATGAACAGCTTTTGTCAGAAAATCAGAAAATAAAATTACTGCTAATTGATGAGGCAAGCACTCATTCTGATAAAAGCAGGAGGGACAAAGACTTTATTCATTTTTAGAGCAATGTGTATGAGGAATGATTTCTTAACTGTCCCACTTTGTTTTTGAAGAAGCTTATAGAATTGTGACCAAAGTGTACTTTATACACATCAATTTGTGATGTGCCATTAAAAATGGCTGCATTATACCCAGATGCAACTAATGCTTTGTGCTCCAACTAGTCTAAGTTGGAATCATGAATATTCATTATATGTTTGTAATGTTATTCTTGCTGAAGTTGTGTGGATGATGATGGGGATAATTTATGGGATGGGAATATATCAAATTATTTTACACATTGAAAGGGTGTTGTACCTGTTTGGGATACTTGATTTAACATGTTGGTGCCTGTTTAACATATGAAACAATTTACAATACCTGATATGAAAATCTTTAAATGATAGCATTTGAGAATAAGTTTTTGTTAGGGTCTATAAACTGTCATGAACTTTCTGACAAAGAATACCCAAACCAAATAATCTTTGTAAATTAAGTTGCTTTCAGAAAATTTAAATTGTGGTTTCTTCCTTGGTTGAGTACAATGCTCTGGTCCAATATTAAAATTGCACTGTTGAAATGCTACTCCATTCTTGAGGATTCTTTAAAAAAATTGTTTTTGTTATGATAATAAAACATGATTAAGGTTAATTGAAAACTAAAAAAGTACTTTTTTTTTATTAACCTTCATCAGGTTTTATATTAAAAGTTCTGATGAAATTTGTGTTTTTCAGGAAACTGAACAAAGATTTATTACTGATTGCCAGCCATTTTATCGAAAGAGATCAAGAAAACAGGGCTTTTGGTGGCAGGTCTGCATACACTTCATCAAGAGGAAAGCAGGTAATACATAAATGAATCTTGTCACTTATAAGCAGTATGATTAAAGGATTAGTTCAGGGGTCAAGCAAGTTCATTCAAAAATCTTTTCCGTAAAGGAGAAGTTTGATTTTAAAGTTTGGTATCATTTGTGTAGAAACAACTGAAATCAGACTGATTTCGTGGCTTAAAAGCCATTGAATATGTCAGAAAACTATTAAAACTAAATTTTGTTGTGGTAATTATAATTTACTACCTAAAAATAGTTTGAGGAAGAATAATTAAAATATTAAAAACGTTAAATAGATTATCTTTAAAATACATTAAGAATGTGAGGATGAGGACGCCTACTTACATAGTAGACTTAACTACACCAGTTATTTCTACACAGATAAGACAGAGCTTTAAATGTAAATATCTCCTCAACGGAATAAGATATTGAAATATAAGATATTTAAGATAAATATAAGGAATAAAATATTTCACCATATTGCTCTTTAATATTATATCAACTTGTTTGATCACTGACCTAATCCTTCAATGATTTCTTAGTTGTAAGATTTGTATGTTTAGGTTTTTGCACAATGCAGCAGTCAAACGGAACCTTCGCAAACCCCCCTCAGGTCAAAATTTTTTTAGTATGGGTGAATCTTGACCTTAATCATTTTTAATAGTGTTCTTGTTTTTCTTGTACAATTGTATGAGTGGGCGATAATGGCATGGGTGGGAAGGTTGAGGGATGGTTAAGAGTGGGGTCAGATAGATAGTGCAAGGTGTAGCAGATGGGAATGGTGGGTCACTAGGAAAGGAGGGTGTGTGGGTAGATACTGCTTATTGCCTTATGCTGTATGGGTTTTTTTGGTTTTTTGACAGCTTTTTTAACCAATCATGGCTTGAAATTGCCTAGCAACAAAATCTGTGTAACCAAGTGGGGCAAAAATCCTATGCGGTACTGGTACAGTACATCTAGCTAGCAGCACGCACTCATGCAGTCAATGCAATATTCTGCACAAAACAAATTTGAGAGTGATGACAAGATGGTGCACAAAAATTGTACCTATGGGCTCTACTACAGGCTTTGTAAATTTAATTCCCATTACCGAGAATGGTTAGCAAATGGAATATTGTTTATTCCTGTTGCTTAAAACTCGAAAGATCCAGAGAAGTGCCATAAATAGATCAAAACTTGTGGCAGGCCACATGAACATCAAAATGTCAATTTGTTGGTCTTGCATGATTGTGGATTTGAGGTTTGTTTGCCCCACCTAGTTACTGCATTGCTATAGTGGGCATGACCTATTTCTGTACTCAGAGAGGTTAATTAGCATAAAGGCCTGAATTTTAACCACCTTAGATATAAATTAATTTCAATCATATTGCTGAAGATTGAAAAATTATTGTTTCCATAGACCCTAAAGTATAAATTTCCCTTTCTCTACAAAAATGGTAAAATCTTTGAAATTCAATGTTTGTTTAGCGAACTTTAGTTGAGAGTGTGATGAGTTCCATTGGATTTGGGAACACGGCAACTGATCCTAATTTTGTTCACTGTGTGGTAAATGTGTCTGATTTCTGAGCAGTTATAGTCTAGTAAAATGTAATAATAATGGTAAAATAAAATTTCAATAAATTTGTAAACTGCACAATCAAAGCATTTAAAAAAATTAGTTAAAAGAGTTAAAATAACAATAAGTAGTCATAACAGTTTTGTTTGCTTTGCTAAATGTGGGTTAAAAACTGACCAAATGATGTCATAAACAAAATTCAGGGGTGTTAAAATGTGGGTCACCTACAATCTTGGACAAAACTGTTGGGAGACTAACCAAAAAGTTTGCATGTTTTTTTCAATTTTTCATGTACAGCTATTTTTTCAGGTTAATAACCCCCTCCTCCCCTTCTTATGGGTTAAAAACTGACCAACTGATGTCATGAACAAAATTCAGGGGTGTTAAAATGTGGGTCACCTACAATCTTGGACAAAACTGTTGGTAGACTTACCGAAAAGTGTGCATGTTATTTCAATTTTTCATGTACAGCTATTTTTCCAGGTTAATTACCCCCCCCCCTTCTTCCCCCCCTGCCTTCGCTCCCCTTTCGTTGTTGTTAAAATATTTCACTAGGAAATACAGAGACATCAATATTTTCCTCTCATTTCACCAACATTGAACAGGAGTGTCCCAATGAGTTTTGTCCAAGAGTGTAGGTTGTAAAATGGGTTTTCTGTCATTGCCATGCAGGTTAGAGCTGGAGGAGATGCAGATCTGTCTGTTTATGGACACCTTGCTGTGGATAGATTTGCTGTGATTCTTGATCTCTGGACCAACCATGTTGCGTTTCTAGAAAACAAAAGACAGGTGAATCACATTCATATTTATAATTAGGGAATGTATTACCGTATTCTACGTAATAAGCGCCTGGGGCGCTTACGAAATTAAAATAATATTGCGCCACTTTTTGGGCCCGAAGTTACTTCTAAATAAGCGCCCATGTTCCAGGGTTACATACGTTGTGCTTTGCGAACTGCATTGTGTGAACTGGTTCTATACTAGCCCTAGTTATTCATCATGTACCCATATTCCAGGCCTTTTACATCACCAATCTGTCATGAAGTAATATCTTTCTTTAGGAGAAATGGTCTATCAATCATTCACAGTTAATGCACATTATTACCTCAGGCATTATAATACACAGCTATTTTATCACAGTTTGAAAACAAACTTCTCCCACTAAGACATGAGTGATTTCAATCACAAAAGTGCCTTGATTATTCGGCTCTGGCTTTGTGTAATCTTATAAACAAATAGCCTTGGGCTACTTGGCTGTGGTGTGTATGGGAATGGCAGATAAACAATTATTGTTTCGAGTGGAAACACAATACACTGAATAGGAAGTTGGGTTGGTAATTGTCATACTTGAGTTTTTAGGATTAACTCAGGTGTCGGGTGCAGGTAGGCTTAAAGAGAAACTTTTCGGCATAGGTTTTTTTCTTGCTGGCTGACATTCACTGATTGAGTGTCTATTCTGATTTACAACAAAAATGGACAACAAAAATATTTGGGTTATGACAATAACTATACTAGCCATACAATAACCACCACAAAATCACTGTCAGCGTCAGAAATTATGTTATTAGTCAAAAAATGTTGGGTGGGCGCTTCTTAGAGGAGGGGCGTTTAATATGTCGAACATGGTATGTGCTTGAATGTTGTTTTACCCTGATGATTATTGAGCTGAATTTATAATAATGAACAATATTACAAGGATTTGAGGTTTGTTTTCTCACCACTTGGAAAAGTTTTGTTTTTGCTGTAGTTTCAATAATTTAAAAGCCTTATGAATAATGACACAAGTATGATTATTTTTAATTTAGTTAGTACCGATATAAAAGGTCTAGGAAAGATGGATTGTAAATGTAAGATGTCTCAAATTCAAAAGAAAGCCGTGTGTTTCAGTTTTTTTAAAGAGAATGTATTCAGTGGCGCAACAATAGGGTGGGAAGGGTGGGTAAACCCCACTGGCCCCGAGGAAAAAAATCAAGATTTTGGGGCCCAGAGCAATGATGCCGTGATGTTTGTTATGGAGCCCGACTTCTATATTCTCCACCAGCTCCCAAAACACTAGTTGCACCACTGAATGTATTCTTGATTTGTCGACATTTTAGCCACTTTTCTTGAAATAGGTGGTAGAATTTCTGTCGAGTACAGACATACGATAATGTTTAGGATAGATAATAATTGTTTTCCGATCTATGTTTAATGTTTGTTTTTTAGTATGCAATATTTGGAGTACATTTGTATAAATAGTTTCCAAGTTTGATCAGTTTCATTCATGCTTTATTAAAAAATAAAAATTAATGAAGAAAAAAAGTTTAAATTTAGCATGCTTCATAAAGGTTGCGACCATTTTCGAAAAGGAATGGAATGACATTTATTTCAAGTTGGTGGTGCAGAATTTTGTACGGCGAAGCATTCATAATTTTACTGCATGCAATTTGTATGACTTATACATGGTGTAGGCCATAGCCAATACAGTAAAGGAGTTGTGTGAGGTTGAGATCTGAATTAAATTTCTATCACACTTTTAATAAATGGGATGATTCATTTTTTTTTTTCATGACTTGCAAATTAGAATTACAAAGTACATTTGTCCATGGATATCAATACGCTTTTTACACCACGTCCTCCATGCTTTTCCCCTGTACAAGCCTTCCCAGAGCTTCCCTCACTCCCCACAACTCAAAAGCTGAGCTCTTCCAGAAAAACCTTTGAATAAAATAATCTCCTTTCTTCTTCATTCTCCCTCTACAACCATATTTAGTCCTCCTCTCCCACCCCCATCTCTCTACTTTTTTTCTCACCCATGCACTTCCTCTCTCGATCCCAGCTTTCTGGCTTTTAGTTTTTGTGTTTCTCTTAATATCCCCCTGTTTTCTTTTCTACCTACCTCTGGAATGATCTAACCTCTCAGGACATCAAACAAACAAACAAACTTTGACCATCGTTTAATGGTCATGGTCGGAAACTATTATCTAATACACAAATATATTTGCCATTAAGCCCTCATCAAACAAACGCTTTCTACACTACAGTAATTGTGTAAAGGTTTTGGCTTATCATCATTCTGTAGTGCTTTGGTGTACTTCCGAAGGTTATGGTACTAATTGCAAGTAATCATTAAATGCTCACTTATTCTTGCGTGTACATGTTAAGTAAAATCAATCTACTATCAGAGCTCTAATGCAAGTTTAGCAATACTACAACATCTATATATATAAAAAAAGGTTGTAATGAAAATATTGCTAAAAGTTCTTTCATTCATTTCTTTTATACTTTTAAAAACAAAAAAGAAATGGCTGTAAATATTCCTTTCAAATATGTTTTGATATGGAATTATGCATGTTTAATGATACTACAACATATTTTTATAAAATCAAAGTTGTCATGAAATTGTTGTTAACAGTGCTTTTATTGAAAGAAATGGCTGTTTAAAGGTTATTTGATGGGTAACTATTCATGTGTGATATTTAGATGTATTGGAAGACTGAGAAGGTTTGCTCATTTATTTCAAGATAACCTTATTATGGGAATTGTATTTTGATAATTGAAATTTCTCTTATTATGACCCTATGCAGCTAATTGATGTATACATGGAGGCATATCATCATGTGTTTGACATGCATGAGAGACGGAGTCTGGCTCAGGTCATTACAAATATTATGCATCAGTATCCTCGAATTGACTTTTCTGCCGACTACTTTGTTAATATATACCGTGCAGAATGTAGGTGCCTAAGACTACATAGTGATCTTGTCAAGTCTGTCCTGGATCAGCAGGTAAGAAAAGAAGTATCAAGGGTGAAAAAAGTGCTTTTGAAGTATTCTGATTTTGTAGGTTTTTGTAGTAAATTCTGGCACAATCCATTGATGCTTGATTATCAATCACACTTGTTGCATATATATTGCAACCATTGTGTATTTTGCATTTTGCATTTTGATATACTGTATTTGATGTAGTAAGTGCCTAGGGTGCTTGCGAAAATAGAATTACACCACTTTCTAGGCCCGAATTTTCTTTCCAATAAGTGGCCATGCTCCGAGCAAGGCCTGCACCACTTTAGACCTTGCTACGGAGCTGCGTACAGTGTGCTACGGGGTGTGATATTCGAACTGCATTGTGTGAACTGGTTCTATACTAGCGCCACAATAACCACTACAAAAACTTCTAAGCGCAAGTCATGAGATGCAAATATAACAAAACTTGTGTATTTTTAGTCTTCAAATTAATCAAATAAATTCTGTTATCAGTATAAAAAAATGGTTGGTGTGCGCTTATTAATACATTGAATATGGTAAATGCCTTCACATTACAATGTGAATCATTTACATACATGTAGATCATAACCAGTTCAATTTCTGGTGATATGAATATTCAGTTTATTCTATGAATAAAAATGATATGTCTTCATTTCAAAAACCCATCATAAGCTAACTCAAGAAATGCATCACTCAAGTACTTGACTATTTGACTGAAAGTTTAAAAAATGATATGTCTTGACAATTTGCATCTTATAAGCTCAGACTCAAGTATCAATGCATCACTCCAAGTACTTGACAATTTGACTGACCGTCTTATAAGCTCAGACTCAACTATTATCTACTGCTCTTGCAATAATTGCTGCTGTGACACCTTACACTGCAACCTTTCCTGCTGAACTATGCTTTTGCTTGATTGAGGGAAATGTGTCTCTCGAGAGGAGGGTGTTTTAGTTGTTTTACTAAAGTTGTTACACTTTCAATCAGGGTGATGTTTTTAAGGCACATTGAAAATTAGTAATACGCAACCTGTGTTCTCATCTATTACAACATTAGTTGCAAAGTTAACAAATGCCTTTTCTTTTGCCTCAGATTGAAGACCAGAGAGAATATATTCATAAGGTGTGTCAAGAAGGGGAGGAGCTTGGTTTTCCGTATAGTATATAGCTAAGCAGCCTGTGGCATTGAACCTGAGCAGGTAAAGTTATTTCTATATCATACACCAAGAGACCAATATATCATGCTTGATTATTTTGTGTATATCAGATTTTACCTTTGCATTACATATTTTGGCCAAAACTTCTTGGGAGTATTGTTTATGCTATGTTTTTTGTTTGGGATGGTTTTTACTTGGAAAAAAAAAAATCATTCATGAGTTAAAGGATTAATTCAGTGGTCAAGCAAGTTTATCTTATATGAAAGAGGACTCAATAGTAAACAAAATAGTAAAGAAAGCATTGCAAAATTTTATTCTATTAAGGAGATATCTAAGTTTAAAGTTTGGTATAATTTGTGTAGAAACGACTGAAACTAGACTAGTTGTCATGTCCTGCAGATTCCTCAAAGTCTTTATGTATTATATTTTGTCCTGTAATTTTGTGGCCCAAAAACCATGGGATACTGTATGTCAAAAAAATTGTAAACTTAATCTAGGAAGGGTAATTATAATATACCACCTGAAGAAAGAAGTTCGAAAGTTTGAGAAAAATAATTTAAATAGTGAAAAAATTAATTAAACTTTTTTGAAATACAGAATAATGTGAGGATAAAGATGCCCACTTTCCATAGTAGACTTAATACACCAGTATTTCTACATAAATAAGACAGAGCTTTAAACTTAAATATCTCCTTAACGGAATAAGATATTCGAATGCTTTTTTCACTATTTTGTTTATTTCAAAGTCCTCTTTAAGATAAAAGTCCTCTTTTAAATAGACATGCTTGATCACTGAACTAATTCTCTAAATTCTCATGTGCTTCCATATTTTGTTAATATCTTTTTATATTTTACCTCTTATGTTCTTCAGTTATGATTTAAAAGTTTGTTTTTGTTTATTCTTGTTCCAGTTGTTTTTATTACATTTTATTTCTTCTCTGAGCATTTTACGTTTTCCTTGTAAAGAAATATTCCCATTGAATTTCATTTGTATGCATCCGATAGAGAAAAATTTAAGAAACAGATTGGTAAAACAATCATGTTGATATTTTATTCCTAGAAGAATTACTGAACTTTAAAGATTGTTCTTGCCCACATAAAAATGACTTTTGTACTGAGTCTAAGTCATCATTATGATGTCATCACAGCACATCCTGTCTAATATTTATGTATTTCTTTGAAAATTAATTGCTGATTTTTTATAATTCAAATATAAGTTCTATACAAGAACAGATTGGAAAATATTATTGTAATTTTTATTCTGCACTAATCTTAATAATTTTTGAAGAAAAATTGTTCCTAATCCTTTAGAAAATACAAAATTAATTTTTAAAGAAATATATAAAGAATAGTACAGAAAGTGCTGTGTTGACAATGATGACCAACAATCTCTTTTACACAGACAAGAAAAATCTTCAAAATTCAATAATTTCTTGTAGGAATAAGATATTAACTTGGTTTTTCACCAATCATGTTTCTTTTATTGTCCTCTATCAAATATATTAAAATGAAATTCCATGGGAATATTTCTTTAAACTGCAAGTATTTATGATTCTAATACCATTTCTTTGAGTGTTTACCATTGTGAATTATTCATGTTTTGTTTTGTTGTTGATGGTTATCAAACAATGTCACCCCCTCCTTAAACAGATCTGCTCTGAAGCATGTGTACTTACTTGAGTTCCACCCCTCCTTATCAATAGCCAGCAGAATACCAGCTGCACTTCAGCATGCCTGCAATGTAAGTCACCTTAGATAGTCATTGTAAAGGCTGTATAGATAACAGTAGCTTCAAGATATGGCATGCACAAATTGTTTTTTTTCATAGCAAAGATTGTGCCCCATATGTCAGTTGCAACGAAAACCAAATCTGATATTGCTGTTTACTCTTGGGTTTTCTGCAAGATGGGCTATAAAGAAACGGGAAGAGTAAAACATGTTTCCCCTTGTAATACATGTAACTGTATAAACTATACTTTAGGCACCTTTCACATATAATTATATGTCATTTGCTGTGCCATAGAACTGTTCTGCTTACATATCTCTTGCTGGGGTGGGCGAGGAGTGGGGGGAGGTGATACTGGGCCATATTGCATCTAGTTGTAACAGCAAGTAAACATTTTCTGTTGGTTAAAGGAATTCATTGCAGGTTGATTTTGAACTTTTCTAACCATAAAGCTCCCAAGCAGCAAATTTTACACGTATTCTATCAAATGCAAGTTTGGCCCAATCCTTACATAGTCTCTTTTGCTTATTGTACTATTGTACACCTCCTTCTTCTTACAAAAATTGATTTGTAATGATATTGCTATCTGGAACTTAGAATTGATAAAACAGCATGCCTTGATTGATTTGTGCCATAAAAATCCTTCATCTATCCATAGGAGCTTCTTTATAGTTACTTAATTTAAGTGAATCCATTTTGTCTGACAAAAAAAGGCAATAAGAATGAAAGCATATGCTCATCCTAAATCGGAAAAAAAATTCAAAAATTGAACCAGATTTGATTAAAAACTTTGATTTTTAAGAGTTTAAAGGAGACATAAAGTCTGACATAATCCTTATTTCATATGATAGAATTAAAAATAACAAATCTTCTGACCAAGTTTTATACCTCCCAAACAATTTAACACATTTATTGGATGTTTTAAAAATTTTAATGCTACTACTAAATTGCACTATGGGAGCTGCCATTTTTATTTCAAAACATGCAGAGTATGATGTCATCAGCCCAGCAGGATGTTGGAATGCTTTGTATATCTTTATAATGTACCTTAAGTTTTCTAGCTCATGAAAAATTGCATTTCCTTTTATAAATGTCAAGGACATGTTTGTGTTCACATGAAATTATCAAAACATGCTACTTTGTGTCACATCATTTTGGAATAAGAACTTTAATCACATTTATAAAGAAATACATTATAATCCTCATGTCCATGTTGGTGAAATTATGTCATCAAGCACAATATTTTAATACATGATTGAACAAAATGGCAGCCTCAATGTGTCGACTTCAAACATGAATAATTTGAGATAAGAATAAGATTTTGACTTGCTGTTTTTGGAAGTTGGTTAAGATTGTTATCCTCTATCATATGAAATAATGATTGTATCAGACTTTATGCATTCTGTATGTATAGTTGCTGTTATGCGAAACATTGGTCAAACTTCTGATTTTCTGCCACACATTGCAAAAATTCAGACGATTGGAATTTTTTTAAAGAGAAATGTTTTTTTTTTTTTTTTTAGTTTTGTATTTATTAAACTTTTATATGGCATACCTACAATCCCTGACAAAAGTAAATGACACAAAATCGCTGCCTTCCTTAATATGACAATTGTTGCAATCAACTTCAAAAAAGACGGGGAGGGTGGCATGCACTTGTAAATTAATGTGAATGAGACACGAATTGAATAAGATGTCATGATGAAGTAACCATCCTTATGAAGAATGGTCCATCAATCATTAATGGGTTTTGCACAAAGTCCTCACAAGCATGTAATGTATATTTTTATTAAGGCTCTGCCAAGGACTAATCTGATTCGTACAACTGAACAGCAGTTATGTAGCAAGCTACATAAGTTGAATGACCTATTGTGTACAGTGTAACAGTAGCTGGTTGCTAACAAGTGAACTTGTGAATAGACTATGAAAATGTTATTAGATAAGAAGGTATAGATTACCCCTGTGCTGTGTATGGTGTAGAAATAGCTGGATGCTAGTCAATGAAGTGTGAAGAGTCTCTCCGGTTGAATGGTGTGGATTACCCCTGATTTTGAGATAATCAGGGGTGTCGGGTTGGAGGGGTCTAAGGGCCAAAAATTCTTAATGTGAATCTCAAGTATTTTGTGTCATTCATTTTGTGGGGGATTGTAGTTCAAAATATTAGATCTATGTTCATTGCAAGATGATTGAAGGAACAAAATGAATAATATTGACAGGAACTGACACACATTCATCAACCAAAGACAGTCACTGCATCAATTCAGATGGAGAAGAAATTATTGGAAGCATCCATCCGTAAATGGCAGCATATGGACTCCCCTGGAGCTAGTTTCTCTCCTCAAATAAAAAAGATGTAAGTATTCTGCTTTTTACTTTCCTGACATATCCAATGGTTTTTTAAACACAAAACTGCAGGACAAAATATGATAAAATGCATGGCAATTTGAGGAATCTGAGGCTGTGACGTCACAACTAGTCCGATGATAGTCTTTTCTACACAATTTATACCAAACTTTTAAATATCTCCACAATGGAGTAAAATTTTTGAATGCTTTCTTTACCATTTTGTTTTTTTGAAGTCTTGTTTCTTTTAAGATGGAGCTTGCTTGACCCCTGAACTAATCCTTTAATATTTTACCTCCTGTGCAATGTATATGAAATGAAACTTTCAGAGCAAATATAAACCATATAATGAGATCCAGAGTGCTTGTATGTGGTTTTCTTAATTGTTTTTCACTTTATTCAGCTTTTCTCTGATATCTTTGCTGACAATCCCACTTTTATTTGTGAGATGGGTCATTCCTTGGAGGCAACAAGAGAGGCAGCTGCAGGAAGAAGAACACCTAAAGAGAAACTGGAGGACACCATCAGGATATGGTCCAAGTTAATGGAGGTACAAGCTTCTGCTATAGCTCCAGCTTCTCTCCTCTTCTTTTGTACCCATTCATTAAACATATACAAATACTAATAAATGATGAATTGGAAAGTTTTTTATATTCTTAATACAGCTTGTTAATGTGTATTGTAACATAATCAGATGTTTACGTCTTGAAGCCACACATGGTGGTCTTCCTGTATTGTAAGACCTGTCAAAAAAATCAAAACTGATCATTGGAAACAAAAGTATCAGTGAAAAAACAAGGTTATCTTCTCAAGCATGTTGAAAATTTTATATAGATTTTTCTTCTCAAAAACACAAACAAAAACAGCAGGGACTATGGAAACTTGATAGTCTATAGAAATTATTCTACTCACTTTTTTAAAAGAAATTATTACACTTAGTAAATGAAAAATAGAGAAATTTGTAGGAAATATTTTAAAAGAAAAATGACACATATTCATATGATATGTAATCCGTGACAGGATCCAGTAAAAATAATATATCACTCACTGATTCAGTTCATGTGTTATCGTTCTAGGTGTTTTATTGCTGGACCATGACGTTTAGAATCAATCATCATATGGGTTTTAATTTACATCTTCCACTTGTCTTCTGTATTTTATTACAAGGAAAATACCATCTCCATTGAAGATTAAGAAAGTCAGTTTTCTACAACTAAATGAACCTGCAATGCTTTAGATGTAGATAATGAGAATTCAAAGTAACTTGTTGCACCAGTTCCTGAGAGTTCACATTTTTGTACCTCCTGCAACGAAGTTGAACAGAGATTATGTTTTTGCCTGTCTTTTTCAGTTTTTTACCTCCGGCCGCCAACGAAGTTGGATGGAGGTTATGTTTTTGCCTTCGTTTGTTTGTTTGCCATCTAGATATCTCAAGAACTTATGATTGATTTGGATTAAATTTTGTGTGTATTGTGTGTCTTGCTTAAGGAAGAGGTGATTACAATTTTAGACATATTGGAAGGGGAAGGGTACAAATGGAGGGTTGGGGATGTTTTTGGATGAGATCTGTCAAGACATCTATTGTAGTTCAAACTTTCCAATGGAATGTGCTGAACAATGAACTCATACCCTGAAAAGATTTCCAAAAAATCCATTTGCTGGACTCTAAAGAAAAGAAAATTTAGTGGTTTGGTATCAATGAAAATAAAACAATTGCTTTTGGCATGAATTGGAAAGGATGGAATTTGAATGCCTGAAAAGAATTCAAACAATAAATGATTACCCTGAATAAAACTAAAAACAATGAAGGTAGATAACCCTGAAGTGTCTATAATGCAAACAGCAAATACTGATTAAAAGTGAGGAAGAGACTTGGGAATAAAACTTAGTGGATCTAGGATTTCTGAGATTAGATTGTATTGAGGATGGAGGTGAACTTTACCAAATTTTAGGTATGTTGGATTTTATCAAGCAGGTGGAGGTATTTGCTCTATAGAGTGCTTAAATTTTAATATGCTAATGCTTCGTAATTGGCTCTTTTAAATGTGTCAAAGAAGACTAACATTACAGATGGGATGAATCTGCCCAGCTGTATATCTGTGTTCCTGTATAATGTTCTGAATTAAGTCATGCTCATCTTCTTGGCAATTTGCATGTTTGAAATTTATTTCCAATCAACAAGCAAGTTTTTAACTTGCAAACATTAGGATCCATTGCATTTAATATACAATATAAATTTAATGTATATTTAATATACATTTAATATATATTTATTATATATATTATATATCTAATATCAAGAGAGCTCATCAATGAAGTATTGATGTGATGTGTACTCCTTTATATGCAGATTGTAACCATTAGACACCGACTCATTGCCACAGCAGCAGAGACAGAAATCCTCTCCAGGGTATGTTTTAATCTTTCAACATATTATGTTGCAAAGCAATTTCTTTTGCTTGTAGTAAAATGTTGTGAAAATCTAAAACAAAGGAAAGGTAAGTGCATCCTTCAAAGCTCAGGTAATTTTAAATTAATTGCCCTACTAGCTCTATTACTGCATATATGTTCCTCAATAAACATTTCTCTATGCCTACATGAGCTTGGAATAGTCGAGCATGCTGTCCATGCGACAGTTCATTTTCCTGAAAATTGTTTCTTGCATTAGTGTTATATGTTAAAGGCTATAATAAAGTGCTAAATGTTATAATGAAATGCTAAATGATATAATAAAATGCTAAATGTTATGATAAAATGCTAAATGTTGTAATAAAATGCTAAATGTTATAATAAAATGCTAAATGT
Organism: Chiridota heheva; assembly: GCA_020152595.1. Lineage (NCBI taxonomy): Eukaryota > Metazoa > Echinodermata > Holothuroidea > Apodida > Chiridotidae > Chiridota > Chiridota heheva. The sequence continues at coordinate 700,000 of JAIGNY010001280.1, read as the reverse complement.
TATAATAAAGTGCTAAATGCTATAATAAAATGCTAAATGTTATGATAAAATCATAAATGTTATAATAAAATTTTGATGTTGTAATAAAATCCTAAATGTTATGATAAAATGCTAAATGTTATAATAAAATGTTAAATGTTATAATAAAATGCTAAATCTTATAATTAATGTTAAATATTATAATAAAATGCTAAATGTTATGATAGAATAAAATGCTCAATGTTTTAATAAAATGTTAAATGTTATAATAAAATGTTGAGATTTGAATAGCCAGAATCGTGAGACTTCCATTTGTCCCTGCCATTCTATCATTCAATATATTTTGTTGTACATACAAATTCATGTGAAAAATGATATGGGGGAGAGATTCAGTTTTTGTGGAAAACATGGCTCTCTTCCAGATGTGGAGATATCAAAGGTTACTTTTTCACCAAAACTTGGTAAATTTTTTGGCAGTGGAGATTGGGGTTTGAGTGTCTGTGGGGGATCAGTTTGGATTTGATATCTTTGGTTATTAAAAGAGGGTTAGGACCACTAAAATAACTTTTTTTATCTTTTTTTATCAGATATACAGAGAACAAGCTAAAGGAATGGGGTTTGATGAATTTCATCTATTTTTGATGTGTGTGCAGTTTGACTTTGCAACTTTTAAAAGCAATGCAGATCAACCAGCTCCTCTCTTCATCACAGCTTTGCAGGAGGATGATCCCACTATTGACAGGTTGGTGTGTCATTTAAATGATTAATTGAGTGGTCAGCAAGTCCATCTTATATTAAAGAGAACTTCAAAGGTAACAAAATGATGAAGAAAGCATTCCAAAATCTGATTCCATTAAGGAGATAATTAAGTTTAAAGTTGGAAATCTTTTATGTAGAAACGACTGAAATCAGACTAGTTGCGACATCACAGCCTCAGATTTCTCACAACTCTAAAACTTGCTAGAATTAAAAAGTTTTTTACCAGTTTGATTAAAGGATTAGTTCAGGGGTCAAGCAAGTTGATTTTATATGAAAGAGGACTACAAGAGAAACAAAATAGCGAAGAAAGCATTCAAATATCGTCTTTCGTTAAGGAGATAATTAAGTTTAAAGTTTGGTATCTTTTATGAGAAAGGACTGAATTCAGACTAGTTGTGACATCACAACCTCAGATTTCTTAAAGTCTTCATGTATTCTATCATATTTTGTCTTGTGAGTTTGTGGCTTAAAAATGCATTGGATATGTCAGGAAAGTAATAAAACAGAATCTTGTAAAAGTAATTATAATTAAGCACCTGAAGAAAGTTTCAGGAAAAATAATTCAAATAGTAAAAAAGTGAAATAAATTTTCTTTAAAATACATTAACAATTGTTGGGTGCCAGCTTCCCATAGTAGACTTTCTGCACCAGTGATTTCTACATATATAACACAGAACTTGAATATTTCCTTAATGGAATAAGATATTGAAGTAGTTTCTTTACCATTTTGTTTCTTTTGAAGTTTTATTTCACATAAGATTAACTTGCTTGACCACTCAACTAATCCTTTATTCAACCAGGTTGATGTAAGAATATACATGCAATCGTAAGCAGGATTTGCCCACAGAAATTGCAGGGCGAAATCATAAAATCACCCCAAAATACAAAACAAAATCTCAAAAGAAAAGAAGGTACAAATATAGGAAAAATAAGCCTCTTGCACCCAAATTCCACCTATGCATACAATATTGAAAACAAAATGGAACTGAATAATCGACAGCTCAAAGATGTGAAATTAATTGTCAAACGGGTGATGTGTATGTTGTTTATGTGGATGATATGATAAAAATGAATGAGTAGGCAGGGCTTAAAGTAGATTTGAACAAATGTTAATATATCCTGAAGTGTATATTTGAATTAAGTTAATATGGTGGTTCTGGCAATAATTAGGAAAGTCTCAGGATCGGATAAATTGATTTTATATTATTTGTAAAGAGAGAGGAGGGGACATGGAATGTTTTGCTAAAATACGCTTTTAAACATGATATTTTTAGTTGATTTGCTACTATTTTTGTATCTAAGAATAACCGTTGAATACATTAACAAAAGAGCAGAACATGTTCATACAAATTATACAATTTTTAAAGAAATTCATTACATTTATCATAAAATGCTTATGTGACACCACACTATTAAGTCTGACTTATTACACATGTAACTTTTAAAGACCCTTATACAATCTATAAAATTGGATACCTTCTAAGTAAGATAATGTTGAATAAGGGTAAATTCTATCATGTGGAATTCTGAATTTGGGGCAGTCTTGAGTCTGTGGGAGGGAAGCGAAAGTGGGGAAGATGCAGGACCTGTTGGATTGATTGAGTGTGTGAGTGAGTGTGTGAGCGAGTGAGTGAAGAGTGAGTGAAGAGTGAGTGAAGAGTGAGTGAGTGAGTAGTGAGTGAAGGAGTAGTGAGTGAGTGAGTGAGTAAGTGGCTGGTAGTAACTGAGTTACTTTGAAATTTCTTCTTTATAATGCTATAAGTTAAAAATCAACACAACAGTAAAATAAAAAAAAGAAGTTGAAAAGATTTATTCAGCAGTTCTGCTATTTATTCTCTGTTAATCTCCATATTATATTATAGTTCAGTCCAATATTTCAAAGACAAAATCAACAATGTATTTACAATGATTCATAATGGAAAATTCTTTACTTCTTAAGTAGGCCTAACCATTTTTACATCAATTTCACAACCTCTCAAATCAGATTCTCAACAGAATTTGCACAAGTTATTAAGGACCCTCCCACTCAAGATCTAACCAATCAGTACATGAACCTATAAACCCTTGATATCTCGTTCTTAACTATAATGTCTATGGAAGAAAACGTGACCTTAAACCAATCAGGAACCTACCTAGTATAAGTAAACTAAAACAGGTGGTTGATATTCCTGGAACAGGGTGAAAATAAATCAGCCACTCATTGTATTCTTGAAAGACTAACCCACATCTGAAAACAAAATACAACTTAAATAATGGCTGTGGGAATGGCAAGTCGGTAAGCTCTCACCAACTCGGCGATCAAGGAGAAGTAGGCACTGTGATATTTGATGTATTTTAAAGGACTATGGACATCTAGCAGATTTTAGATATGTGAACGAGCATGGAATTCTGAGTAGAATAATTTTTATAATTTTTGAAAAGCTTAAAAGTAAAAAGCTTCCAAGTTATGACTAAACAAAGTTTCATGATTTGTTAATTTGTCCGGAATTTGTGATATACTAAAAGGAACATATCTCAAAATCCGATATAATTCTTTTAAAAATTATGTTTTTGATTAAAGCTAACAATTAACTCCTCTAAGTTAAATGATTGACAGCTTTTTCAACCAATTACCACATGAATTTGCCCTGCAACATGATCTGCGTAATTAAATGGGGCAAACATCCTACACAGTACTGGTACAGTACAGCTAGCTAACGATGCACAAGCATACATTCAGTGCAATATACTGTACAAAACAAATTTCTGCACACACAAACTGAGCGACAACAAAATGGTGAACAATTATTGTGCTTATGGACCTGCTGCAGGCTTTGTAAATCAGATTTCCGTTACCCAGCATGGTTAGCAAATGGAATTTTATTTATTCCATTTGCTATAATCTTAAAGGTCCAGAGAAGTACTATAAATGGATCAAAGTTTGCGGCAGGCCATATGAACATCTAAATGTCAATGCATTGGTCAAGCATGATTGCGGGTTTGAGTTTTGTTTGCTATAATGGGTGTGGCCTAGTTCCGTACTTAGTGAGGTCAATTCCACGGTAAGTAAGAACATTAGTAACTGGATTAAACTTGTAAGTGAAAAAGTCACCTGACTTTTGATGAAATGTATTCTAGTTTATTTAGAAATGTTAGCATTCGCATCATTGACTAACATTCCTATTTGATGTTATTCTTTGAACACAGGTATGTGCCGACAAACCTCAACTTGGCCATTCAAGAACTAGATGAGAAGATGGTTGCTTCCTTTAATTTTCGTACTAGAGATGGGTACATGAAGGTAACTTAATTTCACCATTTTCTGCAGGAAACTAAAAATATATTGAAACCTTATTCTTCTCTTTTCCTTAATATTGTTTTAACTGTTGTCATAATAAGGAAGGTCAAGAAGTGTTTTTAAACTAAAACCATTTCTGTTTGTTACTGGACTGGTTTTCATATTTAAAGGACTATTTTAAGGATCCAGCAAGTCTATATTATATGAAAGGAGACTTAAAAAGAAACAAAATATTGAAGAAGTTACCTTAAAGGATTCGTTCAAGGGTCCAGCAAGTCAATATTATATAAAAGAGGACTTCAACAGAAACAAAATATTGAAGAAGTTACCTTAATTGATTAGTTCAAGGGTTTAGCATGTGTATATTATATAAAAGAGGACTTCAAGAGAAACAAAATATTAAAGAAGTTACCTTAAAGGATTTGTTCAAGGGTCCAGCAAGTCTATATTATATAAAAGAAGACTTCAAAAGAAACAAAATAGTGAAGAAAGCATTCAAAAATCTTATTCCGTTAAGGAGATATCTGTGTTTAAAGTTTGGTATCATTTATGTAGAAAAGACTGAAATCAGACTAGTTGTGATGTCAGTCTCAGAATCTTCAAACTCTTTTATGTATTCTATCATATTTTGTCCTGCGATTTTGTGGTTTAAAAACCATGGGATATGTTCAAAAAGTAGTCAAACTGAATCTAGGAAGGGTATTTATAATATACCACCCGAAGAAAGTTTCAGGAAAAATAATTTAAATAGTGAAAAAATTAAATAAACTTTCTTTAAAGTACATTAACTAACAATTGTTGTTAATATGAGGATGGAGACATCAACTTTCCATAGTAGACTTACTACACAAGTCATTTCTACACATATAAGACAGAGCTTTTAACTTGAATATCTCCTTAACAGAAAATGAGTTTTGAATGCTTTCTTCACCATTTTGTTTGAAGTCCTCTTTCATATAAGATAAACTTGCTTGATCACTGAACTAATTCTTTAACTGTTATCATAATAAGTATGTTTTCAAACTAAACCACTTCTGTTTGTTACTGGACTGGTTTTCATATTTAATTTTATGCATAGTTGGATTTGAGGGTATCCTTCAAATGGATATATTGATCAGTAAACAGAAGTTGAGGATTGATCCGATGATCATTGCACACCAAATTTTTCTTGGGTTGTGTAGTTTTACTCTTTCCATTATTTGAGAACATGTCATTCAACACTAATTATATTATAACAATGCTTAGACTTGTTGATTGAAACCCAAACATGGCAGCGACTTAAAATAGCTTTGTAAGGGGTTGGTTCTGTATGGTATGCATTATTATGGGACACATGTTGTACAAGATACTCAAAATTCCTTGAAAATGCATTTTTCACTTCCAGTTGATGAAAGGACAGGGCCTGGATGCTTTGAGGGTGATATTGATGGTGCAAGCACTGCAGAAGAATGCCCTGATATGTGCTGTGCAGCAGGTTTATGTTTGCAGTGCTGCTCCTGCTCATGAGAAAGAGATCACTACACGAATCAGGTTAAAAGTCATTTTTCGATTGCTTATTTCTGTCAGATGATATGAATACTTAAAGCAAGTGGGTGCTCAATCTCTGTAATATGTCTGTAAGGCGAATATTTTTTATAAAAAAATAGATACAAAAAAATTAAAAAACAACTTTCAAACAAAGGCATCTTTTTTTTTTTTATTAACAGAAAGCCAACACAATTTGCAGTAGAAATTGTAATATGTAACTATTTCCACAGCCAACTTTACTTGCACAATAGTAAATAGATAATGAAACTGATACATTTAAAATCTAGAGCTTGTGCTCAAATCAGGATATCGGAACCAGAACAACATTCCCCCTATCATGTTTTGCCAAGTCAATGTGACTCCTTTCTAGAGAATATAAAGTGCCCTTTTAAGCATATTAAGAAAAGTGTCCCCTTTCCATTAATACTATTTCAATTCAGACTTCCTCTGCTGTCTCCAGCTTAAACTACAAGAAATTTGTCTCAAAGAACTACAACCAAGGAATGTAAACATGGCTTTTTATATGCCTCCAATTGCCTCATGTATTGTTTTCAAGTATTTTTTGAGATTTTATTTTAGATATAAACAAAAACTCTCCATCTTTCAATAGCTGCTTTTCACAATAGACCTTTTCAAAACGATTTTAGCCAAACATGATTTCTTTGGTACTTTGACTGCTGGGGGAATTTTTCCTTTGTTTCCCAACCAATCAGGTGCAGGTTGGAGAAAAAAATTGTAAGCAACAAAATGTGCACGATTACCTTCATGCATAACGCACGTATGATACGTGTAATTGAAAACATTTTTTATACACTTGGTCCCATACCGTGTGTGAATTGTGCAGACGGCCAAGATTCCTCCAGTATTTGAATTGGTCAATAAGATTCCCCCCAGTATACGATTGGTCCATTATAGACACTTTAATCTCGGCCATGTGACATTATTTAAATTAGTTTTCTGGAAATTGCTGATTTGGATATGAAAAGGTCTATAAGCTCCATTGTTTGTGTTTAGGTAATAAGGATACTGATATATAAAATCACTCAGTTGTATATGGTGGGACCTTTGTAGAGTGAAAGTCATAATGGTAAAAGTGGAGGCCTTTGCAGGAGCAAAAGATTACAAAATGTGGTGAGATTTGGATGTAATGTTAAAGAGTTTTTTAATGTGTTCATTCTTGTTTTTACTTTGCAGTAGTCAAAAATCTCCTACAGATAATCGTGTGGCAAAAGCCCTACTTTGACCGGTAGTGTGATGGGGGGTCCAGGCATGGACTCCTCAAATGCCGCATCAGCTTTTGTCAGCCAGCTTAAAGGCAATATGGACTTGCAGAAGTTTACCCCTGAGTCTTTCGTTTCTCTTCAGCTTGAAAAGGTACGTTTATTAGTGTTCTGTTAATTAGGACTGGCATATTGTGTAGTGTTGTTAGTCAGCTTGCAAAAGTAGAGAAAAAGCTGAAGTACAACATTAGGGTATTGTCAGTAGGATTGTGCAGGTTCCAGGTGTCCCGATCTGGGTATTGCGCAATCCTGATAACATAAGGATACATATACACTACTGGGAGTGCTATTATAAACTGTTTCAAAAAGCCATTTTTCCAGGGTTTTGTTGTTTTGGGAAAGAAAAATTAAGTGAATACATGGCAAAAAACAAATTTGTCTTCTTTTCTTAATATTTCATGTAAAAACAACTTATCCTAACAAATTTCAAGTCAATTGTAGCATTTGGTAAGTATGTAAATCAGCTATCACTTGACCAATCATGAACAAACTTTTAACTTGATATGTAAAAAATATAAGTTTTGTGGAGTTATTAGATAACAAATTAATGAATTATCACGTGTCTGCACAAATTGTAATGTATAGACCACACATTATTTGTAGTCATTCAACAATCAAACCCTCGGATAAAAGATGTTTAATTTGGCTTTTTGATTCCACAAGCAAGTTCACATGTCATCATTAACACACTTACAACTCTAACACTAGGCCTTTATAAACAAGGTTTCATGTTGTAAGAATATCTCTTAAAATGCTTCATCATTACTTCAGGTCAACAATAATTGCAAACAATGGAGCTCCATTCTTATTTCTTTACAATAAAGTGAAATAAAAGTAAAAGATAAAATCGATTCAAGTAAGATGACAAAGAGGCTGGCTCCAAACATGGGAACTGAACACTGAATTGAAACATATTATAATACCTATAGATGGTGTAATTTGGAAATTATGTACATTTTCCAAGCATGCTTTGCAGAGGTCATCCCAACTTTCGTTGGATAAGGAACATTCTTTCAGGAGTTCTTTCACAGCAAGTTATGGAAATTGTAAGAAGTGACATATATTGTGACCCTTTTTTAGAGAAGTTAAAGACAATTGATAATCACAAATCACACATAAACAAGCCTGGAAATTTCTTTGAATTTAATATCTGCTAATTTCTTAAACATATATGAATAATAAGCATTCGACATTCAGCAAATCTGAATAACCAATCAAATTATTTACAATAACACAAGCACACCCAGCACACAATTTTACTCTCTTCAAGCTTGGCTGCATGGGATATGCCCACTTCCATAAATTGTTACCTTCGGTTTCTATGCTATTTCATAAAAAAAGGTACCACCTACAAGGTAGTCACTGTGGGTGGAGTAATAAATTGTCAGTTTAAGAATTAGCTGACAGTCACAGATATTACTTTTATAATGTAAACAAGTAAACTGGGTCTGGATTCACAAGTAAAAGTTAAAATCTGAAATCAAAAATTAATTTGTCTGTAATATTTTATTCAATATTGCAATTCTTCTATTCATACATGTATTATGCCAACAGACATCCTTGCAATATTATTTATACACGTATTATGCCAACAAACATCCTTGATTGTTTTTACAGAGACCATCCGTGATATAATGCTGAACGAGTATTTGAATAAAAAGTCAAGCATGGGAACTATTCTTAAAAACGTTGAAGAGGTGGAAAAACTGAAAAGGTATGTATGTTGGGAAAGAATAATAGTCATGCCATGATTTGGACAATAAACAGAAGGTGTATGAATGGTTTAAAATGCTGACGTAATTATTATAGCTTTGTTAATGCAGTTACTGAGATAATGTCCTAATCAAACATATTGAAGGACAAATGTTAATATTTATGGTATTCTTTGTACGTTAAAGTGAATCTGGGAATTTCAAATATGGATATCCATGGAGAAAATGGCAGTTGATTTAAAGTCATACATCAGAAGAAATATTGATAGCAAGGGTTGTTGTCTGACCACTGAACAAGTTCATTATTTTGGAATAAGTGTGACGTACGTTCATTTGAGTAATAATTATAGAAAAAAGAGGAAGGTTTTAAGTTATTAGGTTACAGATGTCTCTCAAAGACCCTCATTTTGATGATGATGCTCATATTTGTACTTATTTTGTCTTGATGGAATGGATAATCAGGGACAAGACTGATGAACCAGTATGAACACAGTTTTCAACTGTTAGAGCCATTAAACACAAACAAACATGAACACAGTTTTCAACTGTTAGAGCCATTAAACACAAACAAATATAACACAGTTTTCAACTGTTAGAGCTATTAAACACAAACAAACATGAACACAGTTTTCAATTGTTAGAGCTATTAAACACAAACAAACAAACATGAACACAGTTTTCAATTGTTAGAGCTATTAAACACAAACAAACATGAACACAGTTTTCAACTGTTAGAGCCATTAAACACAAACAAACATGAACACAGATTTCAACTGTTAGAGCCATTAAACACAAACAAACATGAACACAGTTTTCAACTGTTAGAGCCATTAAACACAAACAAACATGAACACAGTTTTTAACTGTTAGAGCCATTAAACACAAACAAACATGAACACAGTTTTCAACTGTTAGAGCCATTGAACACAAACAAACATGAACACAGTTTTTAATTGTTAGAGCTATTAAACACAAACAAACATGAACACAGTTTTCAACTGTTAGAGCCATTAAACACAAAAAACATAAACACAGTTTCCAACTGTTAGAGCCACTAAGCACAAACAAACATGAACACAGTTTTCAACTGTTAGAGCCATTAAACACAAACAAACATGAACACAGTTTTTAATTGTTAACTAAACTTTCCAACTGTTAGCTATTAAACACAAAAAACATAAACACAGTTTTCAACTCTTAAACTAAGCCAAACAAACATAAACACAAACAAAACACAAACAAACATGAACACAGTTTTCAACTCTTAGAGCTATTAAACACAAACAAACATGAACACAGTTTTATGAAATGTCATTCTCATCTGTTCAATAACTGAAATGTTCAGTAACTGAAATATACAGAATAACAAAGATTTTGGGCTCTATGTTACAAATTTTTCAAATAATAGAAATTCCCAAGCTATAAGCACAGTCATAACTTGAAAACTGTGTATCATCAAAATTAAATGCTCTGTTAACTGACTCGGTGATATAATAACCAAAATATGAAAAGCACCAGTTATTTAGTATGGTATGCCTGATAGCTATCTCGAAATATTTCTCTGTGATTCAGATAAGATATAATTGAGGTGTTCTTTTTTTTCTTGCAGAGCATTGATTGAGAAATTTTGTATGAGTTTTCATTCCCGCATATCACAGTACTCATTGAGAGGGCAGATTATTGCATATCACAACAGTATTCTTGCTCTACTTAATGAATTCCCTGCAGTCAGGAAAAATCACATTGTAATTGGCAAACCAAATGAAAAGAAAGGCAAGCAGGATGATGTGGAAGGATTACAAACAAATCCAAGGTACTTTTCTATTTGCGGAATTTTACTTTCTTGTATTGTTAGTCTTTTATGTTTCATTGATGTACTTCATTACGTGTGGGATATTAGTACATTCACTGGTTGTGTTGTAGCTTGATATATTTTGATGCCCAAGCATTCAGTGTTGTTATCTGAGATTTTGGTGGTGTGGTGCACAACAGATGTGAAACATGACTTGTCCTTCTCCTTAAACATTTGTTCCAGCAAATCATAACCACAAACTTACTGTGGCAAATAATGAGACCACTTATCGTAATTAAAATAACCACTCAACCACACAATAAGGACTTCATCCATTGCTTATATCATGGAGCTATTAACTTAATAGCTCCATGCTTATATGATACTGAACATCAATTTTCACAACAATTTAGGACCAACAGGAGAATGAATACAATGGAACCATTGATAACGGAAATTTGATCCTGACCGATCTGCTTATTTATCAGGTCAGGTCTGACTGTTTGAAACTTTTAGGAGCAAAATAACTAGCGATCATTTGGGGAGGGAGGTTGGGGAGGGGTTATATAGACTAAAGCATTCCAGGGTGAAGGGAGGGAGGTTGGGGAGGAGTTATATAGACTAAAGCATTCCAAGGTAATTAAAATTTCAATGTTTTTATCGGCGCCACTTCAGCCTTCATTTAAGACATGTTCATGAAGCTCTATCTGTTCATGAAGTGTTTGCAAGATAATATATTATTATGAGTCAACAACTCCAGGTTTCCATTGCAAACATGAACTTATTAAGCTTTCACATCAAGCTACAACATTAAAAAAATGTGCATTATGTCACGAATAAGTAGTATATTTCTAACAATAATGCAAAGATAAGAAGATTAATTCATCACTTTTAAAAGTCAACTTTGAGCATATATCCAAGGTTGCTGCGAGTCATTTTGAAGAAAACATATTTTCTATTCTCGGCTCTTTTTATCAATTGGTTGATTGCTTTTCTTGATTACTGTCACAGTGTCTTTCTAAAATATTTATAAATGTATTCAGCTTATCAAATTTCAACTTGATTTGAAAGGATACAAATAATATAGACAACACTGCTTTATTCAACTGCTATTTGAGATGTTTCTGGAACTCAAGCAAAGAATGATTTTGAATTAACTTTTTAAAGAGGGGTGTAATTTGCTCTCAAAACTACAGTTCTGGGAAAGTAATTATAGCATTAAAGCAAACTTTGATTACATTTAATGCCCAGCTTGTCAGGACAAGCCTGTACAAGTCTAAAAGATTCTGATCATTTTTGGGTATCTATGCATGTTCTTAATATTTTACTTTTTTTTTTTTTTCCATCCAGAGAGCTAAAGAATAGACCACGACGTCTTCTCTCCCAGGATGGCAGTACTTTGCTCAACCTGTGGTTTATTCCACACCACACTGAGGTTCTGATAATGTTTAAAACCATGGACAATGAGGTGTGCGTGAAGGCACTGAAGGTTACTCTGAGGATTGTCTCAGCTTTTCACGATATCTTGCAGTACAGATGTGCTCATTCTAAGCTGGGAAGTTCCTCAAGGTAATACTGCGCTTGATTTGAACAATCTCTATTATTTCTTCTATTCAATGTGACTAGATGTCAGAGGCGCCGGAAGGAGTTTCAGGTTGGTGGGGCAAGAAGATCGACTTTTGGGAGTTTTTTTTTAATTGGTACCAGGAAATGCAATCTCCCAGCTTTTGGCATTTAAAAATCCTTGATCAATATTGGGCATGTTTTAAGAAAATCATCACTTCATACAACTGTATAATTATAACAAAGGAGGCTTAAGAAAAACTGTGATTGGCCAAATTATACTGGCCCACTTGTTCCAGCACCCTTAAATGTTCAATTGTAAGCTTTCAATTGAATTGACAGCATAAGTTTGATAAAATGCAATCCAAGGAGTAGTGAGAATGATTGCTATGCATTTCTATGTTTAAAAAACTGCACTGCTTTTTCAGAGCCGACACCATTTACCTCTATGTGAAAATTTATACACCTTCTTAAAATTTCAAAACTCTAATGTTCACAAAATAGCAACTTAGTTAATCTGAGAAAACAATTATCTTATCCATTACAGTTTACAAAGCCAAATTTGAGAGGAAATGAGCCTTTTCTCACACTTACTTTGGTATTTGGTTGTTTATGGCTTTGAAAATGGAACGGTAGTTAGGTATCAGTGTGTATTTTGTGCATGTTCGAGCGACATCCAAACGCTTTGTTGCGCTAGCGTATACGTTTAGATGCACAAGTGTTCTCGGGTAAAGTCATGAGCATTCGCCCAAAGAAGAACGCAGGCCATTATATCATACGCTTGCGTTTTGATGCGTTAATAGGTTTAGATTTATTTGAATGACGTGCATCATTTATGGCTCACTTTCTGTTTTTTAGAGAAAATTTCATGATTTTATGGAAGACTTTTTATATTTTCTTCTTTGTGGAACAGACAAGTACGATTACTGCTTTTATTGATTTTTTAGATTAAATAAATCAAGTTTTGATACTTTTTCACAGAAATCTTAAATGTTGGTGTTTTAGCCCTGCCCTCAGATTTTCCCTTCACATTTTTAACTAAATTTGTTTTTCTCAATGCACCAAACTTAAGTAGGGTTGTTCCTTTTGCAGATTAAGCTCCAACCACAGAGAGTACATTACTGCAGATTGGGGAGGAACAGAAGGGATTTTAGCTGAACTTAGAGAGACTCAGAAACAGATCAATCATCTGGATAATCCTAATGATCCTGCCCAGGTGAGACTTTTTTTTCTTCAGTCTATCCTTTTAAAATTGTATATATTTTAAAAAAGATTTTCTTTTCAACAAGCTCCAAATTGCCTTTTGTAACCAAGTGGAATCTATTTGATGCAATGGTATCGGAAATTTGGGGGGGAAAAGAAAAACATCTAGAAATTGTCCTTCTTTTTTTCTATGATCCAAAAGAGATATTTGGGTAAAAGAAAATGTTATTCTGTTCTGAGTTTTCTACTAATTCATTTACAATGAATGACCTGTGGTGCAAACAGTGGGGCCAAACCGTCATCCCCACAAATTCCTGGTTTCTGACCCCAACATCCAGCCCCGGGTATGGACCTGCCTTGAGGTCAATGGAGCCTCCTTAACCGGTTCTACACTGATGCAGGGCCATGTCGTGCAGCCTTCACAAGGGGAGACATGCCACATCACCATTCTGCAACTGCGGAGAACCTCAAAAGATGCAAACATGGTGGACGACTGCCCACTCTCTTTCCCTAATGGTGGCATCACAGTGCTTTACCAGGCTGAGGATCCGACTGTCAACTGGCTTACAGACTTTATCAAGAGATCGCCATAACATATGATATCTTCATCATCATCATCATCATCATCATCATCATCATCATCATCATCATCATCATCATCATCATCATCATCATCATCATCATCATCATCATCTTCATCATCATCTTCATCATCATCTTCATCATCATCATCATCATCATCATCATCATCATCATCATCATCATCATCATCATCATCATCATCATCATCATCATTATCATCATCATCATCATTTACAATGAACCACTGCAGCATGTCTTTTATGTAGAGAAATCCATGCAGTGTTTTCCTTTTACTGTGGATAAATTGCTCTGATAAAGTTAAAAAAGTTATTTTCATAGATATTTGAAATTTTCTTGATAAGGTTCTCTATGTAGTTTAACTTGCTGGAACTTTTTGAAACAACATTCACATAGGACAGCCTCATTAAGTTTTAACAGCAACTGCAATAAGATTCAATTGAGGTGACTATTGAAGGCCATGTCATGTGTTCATTTTAGGCTCATAGTCTGCCATGACATCTCAAGGAAGAAGGCAAAAAAACAAAAAACAATGTGTTTACTTCTAATATTTCTTTATTGGTGAGCATGCGAAGCATAATGCGAACCTATGTAATAACGATTTTGCATACAAATTATTATTTGAACTTACACTTTCATACATAGTATGCTCAATCAGGGACTGATAGCTAGGATGAGACTTCTTATGGAGCCTATGGGATGTTATGTGGGACATGGGGTGGGATGACATGTGGGACCTATGGTGGGATGCCATGTGGGACCTGGGGTGGGATGCCATGGAGGACCTGGGGTGGGATGTCATGTGGAACAGGGTGGAATGCCATGTAGGTTATATGGTGGAATGCCATGCGGGTCAAAAATTGTCATTCATCCAGTCTCGAATAATTGTTTTCAACCAATTAGAGAGCTAGAAATTGTATCTACGTATTTTTGTCATTCTTAGATAACAGTGTTTATTCATTTAAGAATCTGACAGATATGCTTGAAAAATGATTAATTTGTGCAGGTGGCTGATCTGCTATCTTTACGACGAGATGTCCTCTTCCTTGAGTTTGATGCTGCAGCTCGTCACTCCTTGAGGGAGACGCTCCTTTCAACGAAGAATGCACCAGCATTTCATTCTGTGACCAACAACATGTCTGTGGGGCTTCCATCCCTGAGTAACATCCAGAGACCGTCTCTGTATGGTGTACAATTACCTGTTCCAGAACCTTTGCAGCCAAGAGATTTCAAGGCCCAGGAACTGTATCCATGGAGGTCTTTCCTCAGAAGGTATTTGATCTTTTGTTGATTAGAAGGTCTGTAACTTTTTTAATATTTTTTGTGAATCAATACTGAATAAGAGAGCTTAAACTTATTTTTCTAGCTATTTTTGAGATGGAAAGGAAAATGTTTTGGAAAACAAACCATTAAGTAGAAACTCTGTCCTGTATGGGCGGCCACAGCTGTGTAGCTCAGGATCCTAATTAAACCTATATACATGTTTTCTGGTCATATTGCCGAGTTGACAATTTATTTCTGTTTTTTTTTTTTTTGTTTAAGGAGAGGACCTTATCCTTTACGGTTCTGGCAGTGGAATCAAATAGAATCTCATATGCAGCTATGTCTGTGTGGTCTGAAAGATGTTGACAGGTAAATAACAGATATTTTTATACATTTCTTTTTTCCTCATTAATCTCAAGGCAACTAGCCTTGCAATATTCCGACAGTCCATTCAAAAGTTTTTGTAAAACATAGGCACTTTTGAATAATAAAATAAATCTTCTGCATATAATAAACAGAAAAAAACTCCTTATTGCCTACTCGCATACTATTGTAATTTAAAGAGCGGAAATACTCCTCAAGATTGTTGACAAATATTGAAAATAACATTGGCGACATCACACAACATCAGCAAGGAAAAAGGGTTGCTCATTGAAGAAAGAACCCTAAATAATAATCTTTAAATTTTGGGCTGATTTCCAACTCTCTTTGCTGTCCTTGTAAGTTTCAAAGTTGATGGCTATCCATTTGCTGTTTCTAGACACGCAGCAAACGGAGAAATTTTAGGTGTATCATTGCTGATGGAAGATGTCCTTCAGAGTGGGCAACAAGAAATTGTCATGTCTCCTAGTGACAGCGATGAAGAAGAGGAAGATGTCACTCTCAAGGGAAGAGGTGACAGCAGAAAAAGCACTGTCAGTAGTGGCAGACGTCAGAGCAGTGCAAGTGTTGCATCTAAGACAGCCAGTGTGACTGACGAAACACAGAGAAAGAAGGATGGTATGCAATCCAATACATCTCTTCTATTGCATGTTTTTGTATCGTAATCCACTGCTGACTGTTTGTAACATGTCAGATAGCCCATGTCTCATAGATGTGTTGTATGATATATGTCAGATAGCCCATGTCTCATAGATGTGTTGTATGATATGTTTTGTTGCTGAAGATCTGCTGCTAAATGGTTTAAGAGGATGTAATGATGAGGAGCATAGATGTACAGGTTTATTAAAAATGATAATTTTCTTCATTTTTTGAACACTTTTAGGTGATTTATCACCAGTAAAATTCTGACCACTGAAAATTTCAGCAGTCAAGTTTAACCAGGGTTAATAGTAAGCTAAAATAACCAATCTTTTCAACCATTGCCCTCCTTGTATTTTTGGAGATATATGCAGAACTGAATGTCAAATGCCCTAGAGACCAAGCTGGCCTCTTTTCAGCCCCCTCCACCAGCAGCGCCGCTAGCAGTGGCCCCTCCTTTCCCCCTTCCTCCACTGAAGGAAGACACTTGATCTCTATCCCTCTGCTGAGGAACTGATTTTTGAGGGGAATATAGCCCCAGGGTGAGGAGCATAGACCTCAGGGGTCAGGGAAAGGTCCTGTGTAAGACATTTTCCCCTCCTCAAGCCCCAGATGTTGGTGTTTACCCTCCTTGCAAACCAAGGTCAGAGGACCCTAGTAACAAGCTCAAGGTGGCATAAACAGCATAGAGGGTGGGTTAACTATGTTCTAGTTTTGGTTGTATAAGTGGTATCAGGTCTAATATGGACCAGATTGCATATTCATAGCATAGAAGGTAAATATAACTCTCGTAAATTTTCCCGCTATTCAAGCAGGATGAACTTATGATGTGGTATAGGGAGTGACCAGATCAATCAAACTTGCAGGTGACCGATTGTAGAAAGCTCTCATGTAAAACATCACTCTAATTTAAGTTTAAAAACATCACTATTATGTTATTCAGTTACACTTATTTCTGTAATGTACATGATTTAGTATAAAATATTTCTTTAGCATACTACTTGTCTTGTAGATGTGCCCTTAAAGAAGAAGCCACTGTCACGGACAACTGAACCAGTAAAGGCATATATCTTACTGAAGGATTTCCTCTTGTTGTGGAAAAGATTGGAGTTGTTTAAAGCAGAGTGGGGCCAGAGAAAACTTGGAGTACAGATTATTGGCACAACTTCACTTTATAGAAAATTCTGGTAATTGCTGAAATTTATGTATAATTATGATATAATACATACTTTTAACAAAGTGTAGTTTATGTTATCTTTGTTACATATTTTTTTTTTTTTTAAGATACGTAAAACACAGCAATTTAAACGTATCAACAAGTAGGTCAGCTCTGTTAGTAATACTCTGAACTAATCAATGTCATTATCAAGCATTCAGTTTGACCTACAGAGTAGAGCATTATATTTGACAAGTAAAACCTGATAACCTTCAAGTTCTGTGAAATTCCATTTCATTTTGGCTTGTAAACTGCCAAACTGGAGAAGAAAAAAATTTATTCAGATATATGATCCAGAATATAAAACAATGAGGAAGTTCCTATTTGACCTGATTGTCCAGGCCAGTGTTTGTGTAGAACCACACTCATTGTTTATATGGGTCTATACCATGAACATTTGATAGCTGTAGCCAATTTATAAAATTTATAACAATTGTTTTGAACAATTATTTTGTTTTGTATGAAGTTGATTAAAGTTATACTTGCAAAGATTTGATATGCCACTTTCATTCAATGTTTTGGCCATGTTTAATTTCCTTTAAGCATATCTTGTAATCTTGTACTGAGTAAATTTCCCTGAAATTCTAGCATTTATTTAATCTTTTGAAAAATCATTTAGGCTTTGTTTGTCTTAAATAAGGAACTGCAATTTTTATTCAAAATGCCTCACAATCTAAAGACTTCTGTTTTTCTACATGATTAAAGTAGTATTTTACATCTGGTGAAACTTGTACAAAAAGCATTGGTTTTTGGATTCCAAATTTTACCAAAACATGATATTTTAATCAAGTTTTCTGTAATGATGTATATTCAAAATAAAAAATGATAACAAATCAGTATGGCATCGTCACATAGTGTAATCAAGGTTTTTCATTTTACCTGCTTCATAAACTATATAATTTCATTATGAGCTTTAACTTTCTTCCTTTATAGTCAAATGTACAAGGTGGACATTCTGTATCCTGCTGTTAAAAGTTTGGCGGGCAAGTATGGACAGGTAATTATCTCTTCATTAGTTGTTATGCTCCTTAAAGTTTCAAATAGTCAGACTCGACCTGATATATAAGCAGGTTGGATCAAACTTTTCCTCTTTATTTTCTTTATTCTGAAAATCACAAGCATTTAGGATCCCTTATCAATGGCTCCATTGTACAAATTCTCCATTTGGTCCTGAGTTGTTGTGGAAGTTGGTGTTGAGTATCAAATTAACAATAGATGAAGTCCTTATTGTGTGGTTGAGTGGTTATTTTAATTAGGATAAGTGGTCTCATTATTTGCTGCATTTAATTTGTGGTTGTGATTTGCTGGAACAAATGTTTAAGGAGAAGGACACATCATGTTCTCTTGAATATTACATTTTCAATGTATTGATTTGATTGAATGTTGATTTCACTTACACACACTACCACTCCAGGTTACCACTTTGATTAAAGGATTAGTTCAGTGGTCAAGCAAGTTTATCTTATTTGAAAGAGGTCTTCAAAAGATACAAAATTGTGAAGAAAGCGTTTAAAATATTATTCCGTTAATGACTGGTGTAGTAAGTCTACTATGGAAAGTTGGCATCTTCATCCTCACATTCTTAACAATTGTTGATACATTTAAAAAAAAGTTTATTTTAACTTTTTACTATTTAAATTATTTTTCCTCGAACTTTCTTCGGGTGCTGTATCATATATACTGTTACTAGATTCAGTTTTACTACTTTTTTGACATATCCCATGAATGTTAAACCACAAAATCGCAGGACAAAATATAATAGAATACATAAAGACTTTGAGGAATCTGAGACTACTGAGACTACAAGATCACATTCTGATTTCAGTCATTTCTACACAAATATTACCAAACTTTAAACTTAGATATCTCCTCAACGGAATAAGATTTTTGAGTGCTTTCTTTACTATTTTGTTTCTTTTGAAGTCCTCTTTCAAATAAGATAAACTTGCTGGACCCCTGAACTAATCCTTTACCAAATGCTAAATTAGTAAAAATGTAAATAAAGGTTTTTGTACACAGCAAGCTAAAGTTTTGACCTTTGAGAGTGAACATAATTATTTGTGATAGTGAAGACATCCAGTTTGATCTGTTTAGATTGGAATGAAATAACACAGACTTTCTACAGCAGCAGCACTGAAATCAAATGTGCATTTTGGTTTAGTGACCACTGATGCAAAGTCTACATTTATCTTGGTGATGCCTCTTTGGCATTATTAGTAGATAAAGCAGTTTATTCAATTTGTTGTTCCATACAGTAATGTGGTTTGACTGGACACAATAATTTACCAGGGCAAGCATAATGGATGTGGATATCTCAATAGTTAGATTTGTACTCACATTTTTGACCAAGTGTAATACATCAATAATGCATTCAGTGTCATGAAGAAGTTTGTTTAAAACATATTTCAAAATTGAGATTATCCACCTTATTGAAACTTGCAAATTAACCACCCACTTCTGAAACTTTGCAAATTAACCACCCACTTCTTGATGCTTGCAAATTAACCACCCACTTTTGGTGCTTGAAAATTAACCACCCACTTCTTAATGCTTGAAAATTAACCACCCACTTCTTGATGCTTTAAAATTAACCACCCACTTCTTGATGCTTGTAAATTAACCATCTACTTCTTGATGCTTGAAGATTAACCACCCACTTATCGATGCTTGAAAATTGACCACCCACTTCTTGATTTTTGAAAATTAGCCACCCACTTCTTGATGCTTGAAAATTAACCACCTACTTCTTGGTGCTTGAAATTAACCACCTACTTCTTGAAGCTTGAAAATTAACCACCCACTTCTTAATGCTTAAAAATTAACCACCCACTTCTTGTACTTGAAAATTAACCACCCACTTCTTGATGCTTGAAAATTAACCACCCACTTCTTGATGCTTGGAAATTACCCACCCACTTCTTGATGCTTGGAAATTAACCACCCACTTCTTGATGCTTGAAAATCAATCACCCATTTCTTGATGCTTGGAAATTAATCACTCACTTCTTGATACTTGATAGATAATCTAGCAATCATTTATTAATGCAGTAGATCAAAATAAATTGTAGCTGGGTATATATTTTTCACTCTTCTGTTTGACTATTATTAGGTAGATTGACAAAGTAGCTCAATCACATCATTTTACCAGGTGGGCATAATTCATGAAAGCATGCTTTCATCATTTAGGTGTTTGGTAAGTAGAAGATAAAAGACATTTGAATTAATGCATTTTTTGGCTTGCTTTGTGACAATTGGGGAAACCCTGCTTATTCTTGATATCATATTCTTATTTATATCAGGGAGATCAATATGAAGGTATGACCATAGACGACGAACCCATTGTGGCACCCAAAGGAGCATCTGAGATGGAGCTACGAGCCAAACAGTTGGTTAAACTGCTTGAAGAGCTGGAGCAGCACATGATTCACGAGCTGCAGCGCAAGATTAACCGAGAACATGCATTAGTTGTAGCAGAAAGGGCAAGGGAAGAAGGGAATTTGCCAACAGACTTGTGGAAGAGACCAGTAAGTGTTGCTTCTCTTGGTTCCTGTACATACTATACCAAGCTGTCACATGTGTATCAAGTATTCTATAAACAAAGGTGTATGCTGAAGAGATTTTACAATTCATACTGAACTGTCCTGACTTGATTTCAACTTTAACAAAGGTAATTTTTGTACAGAAATACCATCTTGAACCTATATGCTCACATCTATAGGTTTTAGATCAAAACAGAGCATGGTATCATTTGGTATCATTGTGTGTGCACATATTCTTTACTACCTTATCCATATTAATTAGAGGAATGTTTGACTCATCCCCAGAAACATATGAATATTACATTTCTTTTATTTTCAGTCGATAAATGAACGTCCAGTGATCCCCAAGCCGCACGTTGCTGAAGATTTCTCCCGTGTTCTTTTGGGAAGAGGAGAAGAAAGAGGAAATACTATTTCCTTTACTATTGATGATCTCAATTCGGCTCTTTCTAACCTAGCTAATGTCATCATGGTAAAGGAGAAAAGCA
The DNA here is from genome assembly GCA_020152595.1 of Chiridota heheva. Taxonomy (NCBI): domain Eukaryota; kingdom Metazoa; phylum Echinodermata; class Holothuroidea; order Apodida; family Chiridotidae; genus Chiridota; species Chiridota heheva. Next base: position 678,782 of record JAIGNY010001280.1, on the reverse strand, counting down.
GCTTTGAAAACTACTCCATGTTTTATGAAAATTTATTGCGCCAGCACCATCAGCTACTTTACCAGAGGGAGCAGGTTAGAATCAAATCATAATTTATTTACTTTAAAATCCTATAAAACGGACAAAATATGTCACTTTACAAAATTTCTTCAGGTGCATGATGTAGTATAATTATTAACCTTACAAGATTCTGTTTACTACTTTCCTGACATATCCAATGGTTTTGAAGCCACAAAATCATAGGACAAAATGTGATAGAATAAATAAAGACTTTGAGGAATCTGTGGCTATGATATTGCAAATAGTCTGATTTCAGTCATTTCACAAATGATACTAAACTTTAAACTTAGATATCTCCTTAATGGAATAAGATTTTTGAATGCTTTTTCACTATTTTGTTTCTTTTTAAATCCTCTTTTATACTATAAGATGGAGTTGCCTGACCCCTGAACTAATCCTTTAATATTTGAACTCCTGTGCAATGTATATGAAATGAAAGTTTCTGAGCAAATATAAACCATATATTGAGAAGATGGGACTTACCAGTTGACCATTGAACTAATCCTTTAATTAACACATACCATAATGTATAATTACAGCTTGGTTTTAACCATTGTATGCCATATTGCCATTTTTATGTAGTTTGACCACTAAACTATCTTGAAAGGAATTTTGATTTTTTAATTTAGAAAGATAACACAAAGCCTAGCTCTTTTTCATTGGTAGGAATTTGACAAGTATTATAAGGGTTAAATGTTTGCAAATATCTTTAGGGTTTGTAATATTATTTTAACACAGTATAGTATCATGTCTGTCTGCCCATCAGTCTGTCTGCATAATACAGTTTTTACACAATGACTCATCAAATTTTAATGCCACATCCAAGAAATGTACATAGTAGGTTAACCATAAAGTGGATGATCATGACCAAGATCATGAGGCAGTGGCATAGCTTGACAGGTAGGGCCAGGAGGCCTGGTGACAAGCACCACAAAAAAAAAACCTATCGGCTGAAGCCAGCCAATAGCCAGCGAAGTACCTTTTAGTGATATAAAAGGCACAGACAGTAACCAAACAGGGCTGTGTACTCTCAAGGGCCCATTTTCATATCCAGGATGGGCCCTTCTTTTCTGTCCCTCTTGCTATCATGACAGGTCCTTCAGTCATATGTCGGGCCCACCAAATAAGATAAATATATTGGACCTTCCTTCCTGTGTCTTGTTGTAATGATGGGTCCTTTAATCATAAGTCAAGCCCACTGAAAACTATAAGATAAATGGGCCCAAAAAAAAAAGATAATAAAACAAAAAAGATAGATAGGGCCATCCTTGGGCCCTTCATGATAGCAAGGAACATAAAGGCGGGTCCATCAAAAAGATAGATCTAAACTAAAATATATACGAGCATCTAGGGGTTTATAATATCAAAAATTGCTAGCCCAGCCCCAACATGGTTGGGAATCTTCTTGGCGGGCCTCATTTGAATGGCTGCACCGGGCTCCGATGCCCCTTGCTACGCCACTATCAAGAGTCAGATTAAGATGTCTTAGAAATTTGGTAATCACAATAAATCATGAAACTTTGATGCTGCATCCATGAAATTGACATGGTAATGTTCATCTGATGGACACCTGGAATGTTTTGCAATGACCTTTATCCACTTCTCAAGGTCATGGGGTTAAATCAAGTGTTGTCAGCAGAAGACAGTTTTAGTGCAATTACTCCATAACCTTGATACCGCATTCCATCAAATTACTTATGTTAGGCCCAAGGGTCATGCAAACTGTTATAAAAGGCAATGTTATGCAATCATGTTACAAAAGGCAATTGAAATTTCTTAAAACATTAAAACGTTTGTCCAAATCCATTGTGACTTAATCATTCTATAGCTGTTGCATTTTGGGTCTATATGTGTCAAATATGGAAATTTGAGATGCCAGTTATCTTAAAATCAATGTATTGTTTTTTTCAACCACTAACTTCCATAAACTTTTGGGAGTAGTTCCAGACTAGCTAGGTGAAAATGCTTAATATTATAGAAAGTAAACACCTTAACATAAGTTGCACACTGAAGGTAAAGCTCAGGTTTTTGGGCAATCAAATTGATAGAATCTCAGATGTGCCCATGCAGTCCTTCAAGTTAGTATTTGCTGTAGTCTTGTGCGTACTTGAAGGTTCTTGGGTGCAATTGCTGAAATGTTTTCAGGTTCCACAACAACTTTGAATCAGTCGTTTGACTGAGTAAAAAAAGGAAATAAACACACAGAGTGAAGAGACACTCATTGCACAAGTAGATATGTTAATCCCAGATTCAGTCTCATTGAGGGTCAACTTGACAGATAGAACTAAATATTTAGTAATTGGTTTGTTAGTGTAAGTGAATATTCATATTCCAAAAATAGATTCTTTTGACTTATTAAAATAAGTATTTTTTGTACTTCATCAGTATTTAACGGTAGTGCAGTGTTCACAAAATCTTTCGTAATGATCTCATTCAGGAAATCAAGTATATGAAGAGGATGTATGATGAAGTCCAATCGCAGACAATGGTGGATGTGCAGTGTCAGCTGGCAGACAGAAGTCATGAGCTCATTTTAGGTAACTTGCTATTTCAATATAAAAGAAATTATTGTTCATATTTTTGTCATTCAAATTTAAATTTGTTGGTCCTAGAAAAAATAAGAAATCTGTAAACACCCTCAATTTTCTGATGACATTTATAATGAAAACTTTTCAGAACATTCTGAACTGGAAAGTTATTAGAGCTAGGTAGCAAACCATTACTTAAAGAAACAGCTTCACTTTAAGAGAATGGTTGTGTAAGAGGTTCAAAGCATTTAAAAAAACTTAGCTTGTATTTTTAAAGTACAATATATTGCATTAGCAATTTGGAGGCAAGGATAACATATCAGTTATGATCTTTAGCTCATTTTAGGTTTGCTATGTTAGATTGTCAAATGTTAGTTTATCAAGATTAAAATGTTAGTATGTCAAGATTAAACTGTTAGTATATCAAGATTAAAATGTTTGTAAAACATTAGTATATCAAGATTAGAATGTTTCTAAAATGTTAGTATATCAAGATTAAAATGTTTGTAAAATTTTAGTTTATCATTATTAAAATGTTTGTAAAATTTGAATATATCAATATTAAAATGTTTGTAAAACTTCAGTATATCAATAATAAAATGTTTGTAAAATTTTAGTATATCAATATTACAATTTTTGTAAAATTTAGTATATCAATATCAAAATGTTTGTGAAATTTTAGTGTATCAATATTAAAATGTTTGTGAAATTTTAGTATATCAATATTAAAATGTTTGTAAAATTTTAGTTAAAGTTTTATAATAATAAAAATGTTTGTAAAATTTTAGTATATTAAAATATTTGAGTATATTAATAAAATGTTTGTGTAAAACAAATTTAGTTTATTAATATTAAAATGTTTGTACAATTTTAGTATTAATATAAAATAAAATTTTAAAATGTTTGTAAAATTTGAGTATATTAATATAAAAAAGTGTTTGTTAAATTTTAGTATATCAATATTAAAATGTTTGTAAAATTTTAATATTAAAAAAAATGTTTGTAAAATTTTAGTATATCAATATAAAAATGTTTGTACAGTTTTAGTATATCAATAAAAATCAATATTAAAATGTTTGTAAAATTTTAATATATCAATATTAAAATGTTTGTAAAATTTTAGTATATCAATATTAAAATCTTTGATAAATTTTAGTACATCAATAGTAAAATGTTTGTTAAATGCTACTATATGAAGATTACTGATTATTGGATGAAGTAAATCATGTTTTTCTGTTATAAAGTAAATATTATTATGATCACTATCAATGTTATGTCCTTTCCCAAATAGAAATAACTGCCTTAAGGTCAAAGTTAGCAGAGTTAGCAGAAACAAACCGCACTCAGGAGCAGGATGTCAGAGAAAGGGCAAGAGATCAGTATGATCAGTTGGTCCAAAACCTCTTTGCATCAACCTTTAATCTGAAAAACAAATTTGATTATTTTGGGTAAGTAACAACTACTAATATTCATGAATAGTTTGAGAGAACAAATTACTCTATAAATATCTAATTACTTTGTAAATATCTAATATCTAAGCTTTTAGTTCCAATGCTATAGCAAAATGAACCTATGTAGTCATACTGGGGTGTTTGGGTGTGTATGTATGCATGTGTGTCTGTAACAGAAGCTTGTTAACATGATATCTCAAAAATGGTGTAGTGGAATAATGTCACACTTGATATATATTAATGCGTTGTGGTCTATTGATGATCCCTAGTGATTTTAATGCTGATGTCGTGAATATTAATTAGTAGGCGGGGCTTAATGTAAAATTCTGTTAAGAAGCTTGCTAACACGTTATCTCAAGAACGGTCTTGTGGAATTGTGTCATACTTGGCATATTGATGTGATGTGGTCAGTGCATAGCGCAGTGGGGCTACACCAGGGCAGAGGCCTCCAACCCAAAGGGAGCCTCCAGCAAAATAAATAAAAAAAATATGGAAAGAGCAATATCAAAAAAAAATGGAAAAAGAAATAAATCAAAAATAATTTATTCATCATCCCAGTTGATTTCTTTCAACTCAAAGAAAAAAAATAGTTTGAAATTTTTTACCACCTTTACATTGCTGAAATTGCATTGGCACAGGGGGAGGGGTGGGGGAGTTTGGCAAATTACCTCAATTACCTCAGTTTTGGCAGATAACTGTGGAAAATACCACATATATTGTTATTATTTCCCTTTTACAATTACGGAACAGATATAAACTTATAAATATGGCAAAAACTAATGCAAAAATTGATGAATTAAAAAGGTTGCCTTTAGAAGATAGTATCTTTTCTACATTTCCTGCCCCTTGCCCTGAATTCCTTCCACCAATCCTGTTGGGACAGTGAAGGGGCGTTATTACAATTAATTTTGTTCAATGCGTCCCTGAGCCTCTGAAATTAGATTAAAGATGTCATGTCACATTTACAACGTTGCATTCTTCCACACGAATAAGAAAACAAATAGTAAAAAAAATACTGAAGGGGATTTAGATGATGAACTCCTCTTCTGCTGTTTTGTGATTGGCCCCTCCCAAAAACTATCCAGGATTAAATACATCGGCATGATTTGCAAAGTTCCCTATGTCAGTCCCTGTCCTCCTGCAGTCCTGCACAATAGTACATTCCCCGATCTTAGATTTGTAGGGAGAATGGGGAGGGGGGAGGGGGATGCAACCTCTTGGCGCATTACAACAGCATCGGAACCACATAACGGTTTCTGGTAAAGATTTCATCCAAAGTCTTCTTATTTCTTGATGTTGTAGAGAACGGTTGTACAAAGAATGTTATGGAATTGTTTCTGAGGTGCGGCAAGAAGCAGCAGAGGCTATGAGTAAATACAAGGCAAAATCTGCTGGCTCCGGATGTAAGTTGTAACATTTTCGTTCTTTTTACAAAAACTTTGATCCAGTGTATGAGTTACATAATGAGAAATTGATCTGTAATCTGCTCACCCTAAAAAAACAAATTGGACAACTTTTTGACAAATGGAATTTTAGATCTAAGTTTTGGTAGATGGCAGAGTTTTATCAAGATACTATTAGGAAGGTATTTATACAGGAAAGAAAAGAAGAGATATCCTGTGGTGGGCAGGGTGGTCGTAATATGTTACATACATGTTTATACAAACATAATCAATATAAGGCATATCTGTTTTATTAAACCAGAAAATCTTAATGATTAGAAGTACCGGTCTGAATATAGCTTGCATGTGCAGGGCTTGACTGGTTGAATACAAAGTTTGATGATTTCCTGACTCAAAATATTTCTATGTAATACCCAGACACTCCCAACAAACAAATGCATAGGTTAAAGGGTTTATGTACTTCTATTAGATTCTATATACTGGTTAAAACAGTATTAAAATTTGATCAGAACAAACTTTTGAATTTTGGAAAAGTCCATTATAGTTTTTCTGTTTTGGTGGATCAAAGTTTGATTGATTTTTAATTTATGCTAAATTGGTGGTTAATGATTGGGTGAATATCTCTAAATGTTTATTTAATTCTTTCAATTTCTTGCTTTAGTTTCAGTCACTGAAAATAGTAGGAAAGTTTATTACTGCTAGAATTTAAATGATGGTATGGTGCCAAGCTGTTCCTTGATTGACAAGTGGAATAGGGCAGGCATAACATAAATCTGTGTACTAGTGCAGAGAGAAAGTTGGTTGGTGATGAATTTTTTTTTAAGGTGATACATTTTCTGGAAAGATGATACATTTTTTTAAAGGTGATAACAATTTTTAAAAACGTGATAAATTTTCAGAAAAGGTTACAATGGAAAATCTTGAAGTTAGAGGAAATATTTTTTGTCTGTATTTATGGAAAAGTTGAATGAAAACCTTTGTATAGAGAAGGAGGATTTTTGATTATCTTTGTGGAACTAAGAAAGTTTGGTGATGGGTAGAATTGGCGTTAAAGGATACTTTGTAAAAGGATTAAACTTATTTGCTATATGGAATTCAGTTGAAGAAATACAAATTAATATAAAAAATAATAATAATACTTGGTTTTCATATAGCGCTTACTATGCAAGTAAGCATATTCTAAGTGCTTTACATTGGAAACTTTTTAGGGCTCAAAACTACAGCCAGCACACAGTGCACAAGCCTGTACAATTACCCTGCTGAGCACCAATCAAGAGGGCAGCAGGTTCCATTTTTTAAGTCTTTGGTATTACTCAATCTGGGATTGAACCCACAACCCTCTGGCTGGAAAGCGGGTGCTTTACCAATTGAGCTAAGCAGTCTGATTAACAGCAAAGCTATAATGAACAAAAATGCCACAGTGTTGTGGTGATTGACAGAAGTGGTATAGATCAAAGCAAAAGAGGAGAGAGATACTTAGACATTAGAGAGAATCAAATTTAGAAAACAATGAAAAGACAAATTTTGAACATGAAGATGGAATAATAATAACTGTCAAAAAAAAACTTGAAGAACAATTTGAAGAAGATTGGACATTCAATGATTGACCTAGAATTTTTTTGTGTGTGAAAAAATCAGTGAAAAGTCATACAAATTTGGCAAAACTTTTCAGTTAGTTATAGCAAACTACAACTTGTCAGGTGTCAAGTCATGCTGAGGCTGATATTTCAACATGATATTTGTTTAGATCTAAAAGTTTGATTTGCCTAAATGACTTGATAGAAAAGAATTAAAATTATTTTTTCACTTAATCTTCTTGATTAATTTGATTTTTGACAATTTAAAATGTAGCAATGTTAAAGGATTAGTTTAGTGGTCAAGCATGTCTATCTTATATGAAAGAGGACTTTAAATTAAACAAAATGGTGAAGAAAGCATTCAAAAATCTTATTCCTTTAAGGAGATATTTAAGTTTAAAGTTTGGTATCATTTGTGTAGAAACGACTGAAATCAGAATAGTTGTGACATCATAGCCTCAGATTCCTCAATCTTTATGTACTTTATCTTATTTTTGTCTTGTAATTTTGTGGCTTGAAAACCAATGAATTTGTCAGGAAAGTAGTAAAACAGAATCTTGTAAGAGTAATCATAATTCACTACCTGAAGAAAGTTTGAGGAAAAATATTTAAATAGGAAAAATTTCTTTAAAAGGCATTTCATAGTAGATTTACTACACCAGCCATTTCTACACAGATAAATAGAGCTGTAAACTTGAATATCTTCTTAACGGAATAAGATTTTTGAATGCTTTTTCACCTTTTTGTTCCTTTTAAAGTCCTCTTTTTTCATATAAGATGGACTTGCTTGACTTCTGAACTACTCCTTTAATATTTTCTGTATCCAAGATTTTAGAAAATGTCTTTTTTGTATGAAAAGACATGTTGATATAAAGTAAGTGTTATGTCTTTTCAGCTGATGAGGTCATGGAGCTCAATATGAAGAGAGCCAAAGAACTTCACAAACTTAAGAAGGAAAACATTGACATGACTCAACTCGTCATGAAGATGAAGAGATTAACACACTGGAGGTTGACCAACATCAGGGAGAGATACAACAATGAGGTATAGAGGAAAGTCTTTGAAACTCAAATGTGTCAGATGATTGGTTCCATATGTTGCACACCCAAATAATGGTGTACCTTTTCATCTTTAGTTCTAAGCAGTAATATTTGTGAGAGAAGAGAGGTTAATATTTTTCTGTAAGAGATGACTAGGTTTTTTGCTCTATAATTTGCTGGAAAATGAAACTTGATATCAGTTTAGATCTTTGATGCTGTAATTTGATTTTCAAGTTTGAAAGGAACGAATTAAGGTCATACACCCTGGGCTGTCAATTTTAATAGCTACTATTGCTCAATTGATAGTGACAAGTATTGCCTTACTTACCTCTACACTCATCTGTGCATCAGGCATGCGTTGAAGCTGGATATCCTGCTCAATGTGATTTCTTTTTAGGGAACAATGGACTAATTTGTGGTGTAATTTGGAGCTTTCCCTTTATCAAAATAAAGCTTTTCATATTTACATATCCTGTTGCTCAATACAATGAAGTGAGCAGTATTTTATTGATGAATATATCAGTAATACAATAACAGTGAAATAAAAGGTGTACTAGTTACAGTGGTGGCATTTTCTTTTTAACATTGGGGGAAAACCCAGACAGTGGTGTAGCCAGCCTTTCGTCCCCCCCCCCCTCCCCTCTGATCACTGTCTATGACTAGTTATATGAACAAAACAACTTTTTTGCCTGAGTGGAAGTTAAGTATACTCCTGCAAGAAACTTTTACTCAGATATAAATGTTTGGGATCGAGTAATGCCATGCAATTGCTGTTAGCATGATTTTTAGTTTTGAATATGGTGCAATGGCTCTTCTTTGTATGATCAAAACTACTTATGTTGAAGCATGGAAGGATGTTCCTACCAGAACTGTGTTTGGGGAGGGGAGTGTCACAAAATCAAATCTGTCTACCAAAATTGGGGAGGATCACTAAAATACAATCATGAAAAAAGTTTGAGGGGGGGACCTGCCACCTTGCATCCCTACAGTCCTGTCTTTGTGTTGAAGAATGAAATTATCTGATTTAACATGTGTTTCATTTCCTGTAAAACAGTCTTCTCAACTGAGGTATGACATAGACAAATGCAGGAAAGAATTCTTGTTCATCAAGATGATGGCTGAAGAAGAAGTGATTTTGCTGCGACAACAGATTGTTGCTCTGCGTAATGCACTAAGTGTCTCAGAACGAGAGAGGGAGGGAACCAGAAAACAGCTTGATAAGGAGGTAAAATTTATATTATCAGTGCATGTAATTTTGCAGGGCGATATCATGTACATATTTTTTTGCAGAATTAAACTCTTTAAACCAGAAAGGGGCTCACCTAACAAGCATTTGTGATTTTGTTTTCCTTACTGAATCTTATACTCTGTTTGTAATGAGCTATATAATCTCATTATATATTCAAGGTACTTCGATCAATACACACTGCCATTTGTCTTTAAACTTATTCTTATTTCTATATGCTTCAGTTCATTTTGCTGTAGAAAGGAGCAAATTCCTGGTGTATCCCACGACGGATCTGGGTTTAATGACTCATAGTTCTTAAAGATTTAGTTCAGTGGTCAAGCAAGTCCATCTTATATGAAAAGGGCTTCAAAAGAAACAAATGGTAAAGAAAGAATTCCAAAAGCTCTTGTTTTATCTGTTTAAAGCTCTTGTTTTATCTGTGTAAAAATGACTGGTGTAGTAAATCTACTATGGAAGGTTAGTGCCCTCATCCTCACATTTTTAATAATTGTTCATAGGCCTATATTTTAAAGAAAATAGATTTAAGTTTTTTACTATTTGAGTTATTTTTCTTCAAACCTTTTTCAGGTGGTATATCATAATTACCCTAACTAGATTCAGGTTTGTTTTTTTAAGCAACAAAATTGCAAGACAAAATATGATAGAATACATAAAGACTTCTGGGGAATCTGTGGCTTTGACATCACAACTAGTCTGATTTCAATGATTTTACACAAATGCTACCAAACTTTAATCTTAAATATCTTCTAACGGAATAAGATTTTTGAATGCTTTCTTCACCATTTTGATTTGTTTAAAGTCCTCTTTTATATAACCCTGAACTAATCCTTTAAGAACGATGTCATATTTTGTAGAAATGCAGCTTTGTAAACTGAAGAGAAAAGCCACCATCATTCATTCTATGCTTGACACCTAAGGTACTGAAAAAAGTTTAAATGAATGAAATTAGGGTGTCAAGCAATACTGGATGGGAAGGACTTGAGATTAGGAACCTCATTTTGATGCAGTGAGGGTTTGTTGATACCTTTAGAGTTATTTGACCAATCATCACAGTCTGAGTCTTACACTTAGTTGTTACATTGATACTGCTAATGTCACTTCAATCCATTGCAATTCTACTTAAATAAATATGAATAACGTATTAAGCACCCCTGCTCCAATAAGCACCCACCTAAAAATTTTGACTATTCACATAGTTTATTTGATTCATTTGAAGACTTGAAATAAGTTTTCTTACATAATCTGCCTATTTAGTATCTGACGCTCACGAGGGTTTGTGGTGATTATTGTGGGGCCATTGTCTGATAGTATAGAACCTAATCACACAATGCATTTTGAATAGCACACTGTACAATGCCCGGAGCATGGGCACTTATTAGGAAGAAAATTTAGGCCTGAAAAGTGGTGCAATTCTATTTTTGTATGTGCCTAACACTTATTACGTCGAATACGGTAAATGTGAATTTGTACATGTAATACAAGTGTGTAAGTCTGAAAATCTTTATATTGCATTGAAAGCTAGAGAACAGTCATGAATAAGGTCACAAATTTGTTTACAGTTCACCACACTTTCCTGCCATGCTTTTCTGAGTACATGATTTCTTGCAGTTCAATGCTCATTTATCCCTGTAAGGGTCAAGTCAAATCAATCACTAAGAATCAAAAGTTGACCAAGCAGCAATAAATGCAAGTTTTATTTGTAAATCCCTTGCAGTCCACTCACATGTGTCTTGCAAGAAACTCTGCTCTCTGCAATTTTACCTCTGACGTGAATAGCCCTCAGAAAAGCTGCTAACAAACTTGATGTCAAGGGAAGAGCTACAGTCTATGGGGCCCAGGTCCTCATTGTCTTGGAGTTTCACTATGCTGGATGGGTGCCTCTACAACCTCTTTGAGACTACTGACTCAATCCAGAGCAAGCACTGCACATCATTAAGGTGACCGAACAAGAAGCAAGACTAAATCTGAACATCCCCACTCTTCATCATAGACGTCAAGTTGCTGCCACAACTGTACTTTACAAGATGCACACAAGCTTGTACCCTCCAGACCTAAAGGCTGATGCTTCCTCAGCTATTTCAAATCAGAACCAGCTCCAGTCTATCTATGCCCACTCATGCACTCACTGAATCTGTCTCAAAAACATATTCCACTGCCAGGAGTTTCCTCCACACTGCAGTTCAAGCTTGGAACAGTCTCCCAGACTGTGTTGTTGCAGGGATTCAAGACAAAGGGGTCCAGTCTTTCAAGACCCGGGTGCATCATCCATAACAGAATATTTTTTCATTTCCATCCCTAAGCCGCTGTGAACCATTGATTGACCCATGAGGACATCTCGTATAGTGTCTTGTACCTACACTTGTGTTTGACCTGGTCTTACCTCATGAGCTATTGTTCACTTCGCATTTGCAAATATATATATATTTCTAATCCTAATGCACATTATATGAACTACCATAGATTAAAGAAGTAAGAGATGTTGTGAGAGTCGAGAACATTTGAAATCAAGAATTGCCTCACTTTGAGCTAGGAAGGGACATAATATTTGAAAACTTGCCGAAAGTAGAAATGGGATATTCTCACAAAGATATCGCTGTGATACAATGATATCATTGCAAGTTGGGGGTACAGTTCTTGTAATACCTGCAACACAAAGAAAATGACACACATTTATTTTTCTCCAGAATTTTTGGTTGAGCGTTGTTGTTTGAGAACTGATGGTTCATTTTCTGTGCAGATGTAAATTTCCTATATCCGTTGGTAAATCAGCTTTTGTTTTCTAAAATAGATACGCATTAAGACTGAAAGGAAGCACCTTGAGGATCAAGAGGCCAGAAACGCTCGTCAGATGGAGATGGCCAGATCTGCTAATTTGGAACGATTGGTAAGCTTGTAATTGCAATTTTTGAGCCTCTGACTTCAAGTTGACCTCTCTGAGTTAGTTGATTGACAGCTTTTTCAACCAATCACCACACAAATTTGCTTAGCAACAAAATCTGCCCAACTAAGTGGAGCAAAAATCCAACTTAGCACTGGTACAGTACAGCTACCTATCTGTGCGTGTTTATGCAGTCAATGCAATATACTGCACAAAACAAATTTTATTTCTGCACACACAGACTGAGTGACAACAAGATGGTGTTTCCCTACGGGCCTGCTACAGGCTTTGTAAATCCGATTCCTGTTACCCAGAATGGTTAGCCAATGGAATATTGTTTATTGCTTTTGCTAAAAACTATAAAGATCTGGTGAAGTGCCACATAGATGAATCAAATTAGCAGGCCACATGAACAGCTAAATGTCAATGCATTGGTCATGCATCAATAGCAGATCTGAGGTTTGTTTGTCCCAACCAGTCACTGCATTGCTATGGTGGGTGTGGCTAATTTCCTAACTCAGAGATGTCAAATGCACCTTGTTTGATCTACACTGCACCAGGGTTCTTAATTTGCAGTCATCCCATTTTAGTCATCATTACTTCAACCTGTTCTGTTTAGCATCATAATTGAAGGTACTTATTTTAAGTGTAATAATTGTTATTTTTGTAATTAATTGAGAAAAATTTCACTATCATAATAATGCAATCATATTTAGTGCATTGTAAATAAATTCTGTAATTTCTTCTCTTAATAGTTGGATGATATTGATGACAAAGAAACTCGTCTAAAGATGCTGACAGATGACTACAACAAAACAGCTCACCTGTATCAGACAACCAAAGAGAAGACACAGAAAGAAGTATCCACAGTTAAGCATAAATTACACCATGAGAGGACTCTTAAACTTGATGCCTTCCAGCGAGTGGATGAACTGCAAACGCAGGTGTATGACTATGAAGTTGCAGTGTCCAGCATGTCACGACCCGTTACCAGTCTGAGTATGTACAGTCTTTTCTTCAGGATTGATGTAGAGATTATGTGGCTTCTTGTTCTTTCCCTCCCATTCAAATTTAAGTGTCGTGCAATTGAGAGTAAATGTTTCTTAGCTCTTTTCAATAACAGCATGATTTGCAGGCTTTTATTATATTACAGCGCCTGGTTTATAATTGATTTAGTTGTGCGTCAAGTAAGACATTTTCCAACTCCTTCTGATTATCAACCTCTTAACCATCTATTTTCCTTGTATGATTGACTTCTTTATGTTGTGATTGTAAACATAATACAAAACTGTGTGAAGTCAAATTGTTAACAATATCTTAAACAAAATAAATTGTATCGTATGACCATTTTTGTCTTGAAATTGATAAGTACAAAAGTAAAACAGAAACATGAAGGTGAAAAATAAATGCAAAAAAAACGGTGAAAACTAAAAATAGATAAAAAATTACTCAAAAGCAGTACTGTAACTATATGAATTGATACACTAGCTGCAAGGCTGAGGAAATTGTAGGAAATTGTATTATTGCAACCATCTATGCCATTAAATCATATTAGCCCATATACCTGTACAAAGTGTATCAGGCTCTACCTGCTACTAGGATGAGCTACCAAATCAACTCCTTTGCTTTTTTACCCTGTGTCAGTTCCTACACCCATCATCAGCCCCTATGTCCATATATCCCTTTCTATCATCCTCACCCCTATCTATTCAGCCCTTGTACCTCTTTGCTATTGTACCTTTTTACATGGGTGTAGCCAAGGGGTTGACAGGGTTGTACGACCCAAGGATGGAAAACCTTGCAAACGGCACGAACACCTTTCATTTCAGTGGAAACAAATCAATTATATTAAAAAAATTAAATGTGATTTTTTTTTTCCACAATTTTTTTTAAATGTTTCTTAGCCTTTTCAATAACAGCATGATTTGCAGGCTTTTATTATATTACAGCGCCTGGTTTATAATTGATTTAGTTGTGCGTCAAGTAAGACATTTTCCAACTCCTTCTGATTATCAACCTCTTAACCACCTATTTTCCTTGTATGATTGACTTCTTTATGTTGTGATAGTAAACATAATACAAAACTGTGTGAAGTCAAATTGTTAACAATATCTTAAACAAAATAAATTGTATCGTATGACCATTTTTGTCTTGAAATTGATAAGTACAAAAGTAAACAGAAACATGAAGGTGAAAAATGAATGCAAAAAAACGATGAAAACTAATAATAGATAAGAAATTAGCAGTACTGTAACTATATAATTAATAAACTAGCTGCAAGGCTGAGAAAATTGTATTATTGCAACTATCTATGCCATTAAATCATATTAGCCCATATACCTGTACAAAATGTATTAGGCTTTTCCTGCTACTAGGATGAGCTACCAAATTAATTCCTGTGCTTTTTTACCCTATGTCAGTTCCTATACCCATCATCAGCCCCCATGTCCATATATCCCTTTCTATCATCCTCACCCCTATCTATTCAGCCCTTGTACCTCTTTGCTATTGTACCTTTTTACATGGGTGTAGCCAAGGGGTTGACAGGGTTGTACGACCCAAGGATGGAAAACCTTGCAAACGGCACGAACACCTTTCATTTCAGTGGAAACAAATCAATTATATTAAAAAAATCAAATGTGATATTTTTTTCCACAATATGAATTACATGCATTTTGAAGGCTAAAAAGCATGAAAAACCTCAAATTTCCCAGGGGCATTGCCCAATGGAACCCCTCAAGGGGTTTTACCCCATGACCATGCCTAGGCCTTTATGCGGGCCCTGGAACCCACGCTGTCATGGCTCGCATCATAGCGGGAACAGCAGCCATTATTTCTTTATGTTTGTGGGAACAGTTGCAAAAGGTATTCCATCCCTGATATGATAATTATTTCCCTTGGCGACCCCACCCCCACCCCCCAATCCGAAAGGCTGGCTACCTACCTGTGTTAGTCCCTAAACCCATGGATTTTCTTTTAATTTGTCAGGCACCTTTTTATATTTGCACACTTATGATATAACTTTGCTCACTGGAAACATTGAAGCATATTCTGAGTTATTCAAGTCAGTATTTTTAAATTGAAGTAGTATGCACAAACACTTTGGTCAAAGAAGGTCTGTGGAATCATAGAAAAGACAGATTTTTTAGTCATTGGAAGGGCATTCAATGTAGTGATCAGGCATGTCAATCTTGAAGGGCATTGAATGCAGTGGTCAGGCATGTCAATCTTGATGGGCATTGATTGCAGTGGTCAGGCATGTCAATCTTGAAGAGCATTGAATGCAGTGGTCAGGCATGTCAATCTGGAAGGGCATTGAATGCAGTGGTCAGGCATGTCAATCTTGAAGGGCATTGTATGCAGTGGTCAGGCATGTCAATCTTGAAGGGCATTGATTGCAGTGGTCAGGCATGTCAATCTTGAAGAGCATTGAATGCAGTGGTCAGACATGTCAAACTGGATGAGTATTGAATGCAGTGGTCAGGCATGTCAATCTTGAATGCAGTGGTCAGGCATGTCAATCTTGAAGAGCATTGAATGCAGTGGTCAGACATGTCAAACTGGATGAGTATTGAATGCAGTGGTCAGGCATGTCAATCTTGAAGGTGCATTTCAATCTTGAATTAATTGTAGTCATTAGGCATCAATCATGCCATTTCAAATCTTGAAGGGCATTGAATGCAGTTGTCAGGCATGTCAATTTTAAAGGAAGCATTGAATGCAGTGGTCAGTCATGTCAATCTTAATGTAGGGCATTGAAATCTTGAAGGGCATTGAATGTAGTTGTCAGGCATGTCAATCTTGAAGGGCATTGAATGTAGTGGTCAGTCATGTCAATCTTGAAGGGCATTGAATGTAGTTGTCAGGCATGTCAATCTGGAAGGGCACTAAATGCAGTGGTCAGGCATGTCAATCTAGAAGGATAGAGGACAAAAACAAAAGCAGAACTGCAGGAGATAATATTCAGTCAGTGTCCTTTACATGAAGTAGTTGGCTCTTAATCATTTGTTCTTGAACAAATGAATTCTAGTATAAGTGAAATGGTCATATATATTTGTGTGATGTGAAAATCATGTTTGTTGCCCTCTTATGTTTGGTCAAAAAGTGTGTGAAGCAAAGATGTTTTTAAATAGTTGGGTAGATATATGAGAGTTTAGTAGGGGACCAATGCTAATGTTCCATGACCAAATCATGGGGACAAAGGGTTGAAAGTGTTTTTAACATGATTGAAGGATACCCATTAAGTTTGGCTTGGGCTACCCTCTTCATAGTTCCAGGCATTTTCAAATAAGGTCAAACAGGGATCAAAATTAAAAAATATCCAAATCCTTTTAAAATATATACCAAATTACTCATCTGGTCATAAGGAATCCCAAAAATGTCTTATCTCAGAACTTTATTTACGGTGTTAGAGGCAGAAACATGAAAAGGCCAAAGTACATTGGGCTGGGGTCAACTTTACCAATATGGTCAAGATTGTCCAATTTGAATGATTGTTTGTTTCCAACAAGACAAATTCAACCGACCCCAAACAATCAAATTTGCCACCTTCACCTTGAAATTTCAAAATGGCCTCCACTAGCAGTATCTATTGGTGTTGCAGGTGATGCAATACTTTCTGCTCTATGATGTTTAACCTTGCTTGCTTGCCGTGGTTACTTCTGTTCCACTTTGTTTAGATTTATTGTTATGTGAAGTAATCAGTGTTTGTGATTTTGGCATTTTTATTTTTGAATACCATAGTACACTATAGTGTACTACGAGAGAAAAGTTGTTTACAGTATTGTTTTCTTCATGCATGTGATATCTTACTAGCTTTGTCTTAATGATGTTTTTCACAGGTGTTTTGACTCCTGGCAGATTGCCTCGTAAGTGAAACTTACCAACCATATGTCATTTTACACATCTAATTTCTAACTAATACTAACTGTACAGCATGTTTATTTTAATGTCTTAAAGCTACCTACTAATATAACTTTAAACTCAAATGTACAAGTTGACAAATAATTGTGCTTATTTACAGTTGCTCATCTACTTTGCTTAGAATTTCATGATCATGCAGATGTGCTGATAATAAGAAGTCCAACCTTGTAAAAAAATGATTATTAGAAATATTGTGCAAGTAGTATTTGTTTAGTAAGGATTTTACGTCCCAAAAGCAGAGGTGAGATGCTTAGCAAACAAAGGAATAATGATTGCAAGCAAACCTGAACGCATGTTTTTGTTATAAAGACTTTCATTTATATTTTTCCCATGTTCAAAGATACATTTTTCAAAACCTATAAAGCGGAGAGTTGAAATGATTCTTTTTTAGTGTTATAGTCTACTTTTGCCTGCTCAATATACTTAAAGAAATTAAAATGTTAAGAAGCATGAGACTTAAATTTCTTAATTAAAAGATTTTCTTTAAAAAAAAAAATCTCATTTATTTACTGTACTTTCAATTTGACAATTCTTTCACAATCAATCACATAAATAATTTTCAAAAACATAAGTAATTTTCCCCAAATTATTGTATCAGTAAACAGCAAATTTAAGTATATTTGAAGAGAAATAAAATTGGTGGAAGAGCGATATCATTGACATAAGAATAGTCTTACTGATAAAAGGCATACTTATAGATAAGTTATTTACAGTGTTATAAACCCTTACTCTACCAGTACTTTTTGGAAAATGTGCCTGGAAGGCGAGGTCAAAGATGGGGCACCCAAAACAGCAATGATATTGGTAGAGTGTGTTAGAGTAAGGGTTAAGCACAGACTGATTATTGAAGGGTCCTCTGTCTTCGGAGCAAAGAGTCCAGCTCGTTCCATTTCAGTGACCCAGTAGGCCACCCTTTGGGACCATGCTGCATATATTTTTAATTGGCACACTTGTCGCGGGATGATTAATTCTACTCTACAAGCACGTTTTGGAAAACGAGCCCGGGAGGCGGGCCAAAGATTGGGCACCCAAAACGGCGATAATGTCATCATGTAGTAGAGTAAGGTTAAGCACAGGCTGTTTATCAAACGGTCCTCTCTGTCTTCCGAGCAGCAGAGTTGGGCTTGTTTGCTTCAGTGGGCTGCCCACTGGGACCATGCTTCATATATTTTAAGTTGGCACACTTGTCGCGGGTTGATTAACCCTTACTCTACCAGCACTTTTTGGAAAACATGCCTGGAAGGCGAGGTCAAAGATGGGGCACCCAAAACGGCAATAATATTGGTATAGTGTGGTAGAGTAAGGGTTAAGCACAGACTGATTATTGAAGGGTCCTCTGTCTTTAAGGCAAGAGAGTCCAGCTCGTTCTGTTTCAGTGACCCAGTAGGCCACCCTTTGGGACCATGCTGCATATATTTTTAAGTTGGCACACTTGTTGCGTGGTAGAGTCAAGATGGTGATAATATTGCTGTGTGGTAGAGTAAGGGTTAAGCCAAGAATTTGGTGTAGAGGGAGGTCTTAAGGAATTAGGAATAGCATGAATAAATCCCCAAAAGGTAGTGAATGGGAAATGCAACAAGATTAATCTTAGTTATGAAATAAATAAAGTTAATAGAAGAACCATCATCATTGAAAAGACCCCTGATATACATTGTTGTACAATAAATTACAAAAATAAGATACAGTTTTTTGCTTTAACCAAAGAATCATTCCAAATGATATCATTGCACCCACCATGCTTGACACTTTAAAAATAAAATTACACCAAGCTGAAATGCAAACTTCATTAATAAACTTGTTGGAGATATTCTTGACATCATTACCATGACAGTTACATTTAAATAATAAAAAAGTTACTGTAGGTCTTTAAGTTGCAATCAAAAAAAAATTCCAATATATGTGTGTGTATGATTCATCACAATACTGTTTAAATATTAAAACCAAGAGCATTTAAAACTGTTTAAATGTGTTATCTTCAGGCCTGGTACTCTTTGGAATGTTGAAATAGTTTTGGTAAGCTTGTCTTAATTTTAATTCAAAATACTTGTGATTAATTTAATACCTTTGACCCTGTGACCTTTTCCGCTTTTTTTCTCGTGCAAAAAATAATTTGGTATAAGTTTCCTCTGAAAGTTGAAAAAATGTTTTTTTGTTTCTTTTGAAATCTTAAAGAAGCATGTAGGTGTATCAGATTCTTCTTCTTCTTCCAATTAAGTGCAGCTTTAAATACTGAAGATAAACACACTGCCCATGGGTGTAAATGGATAATTTTGACCAGGATAAACACCGGGTTTTCATCTTGTTGTTTTCGATTTTGAGAAGTGATCAGAGTGCCACCCAACCATTGTCCACTTTTCACAAAGGTCGGGTGGGATGCGGAGAAGGTGTGAATGACTTGAACCTAAATGTGAACACTAGAACTACTAGAAACAACATGTTGTTGGTTTTGAAAGGAAAAGGCTTTACAGTAATTGTTTATTTGTACCTGTTATCAGCGCATCATCATTTTGTATTTGTTTGTTATTTGTTGCTGTTATCAGCAGCATCATCATTTCTTATTTGTTTGTAATTTGTTGCTGTTTTCAATCCATTGCATCATCTTTCTTAATTGTTTGTTATTTGTTGCTCTTATCAGCACATCATCATTTCTTATTTGTTTGTTATTTGTTGCTGTCAGCAATGCATCATCGTTTTCTTGTTTTGTTATCATTTTTCTTATTTGTTTTTATTTGTTATTTTTGTTGCTGTTTTCAGCACATTTTTTCATTTTGCTGTTATCAGTGCATCATCATTTCTTATTTGTTTGTTATTTTTGTTGCTGTTTTCAGCACATCATTTTCATTTATTTGTTGTTGCAATTCATCATTTGTTTGTTATTTGTTGCTGTCAGCAATGCATCATCGCATCATCATTTCTTGTTTTGTTATTTGTTGCTGTTTTCAGCACATCATCATTTCTTATTTGTTTGTTATTTGTTGGTGTTATCAACACATCATTTGTTATTTGTTGCTGTTTTCAGCACATCATCATTTCTTATTTTGTTATTTGTTGCTGTTATCATTTGTTTGTTATTTGTTGCTGTTATCAACATCATCTTTCTTATTTGTTTGTTATTTGTTGCTGTTATCAGCAATCATCATCATTTCATCATTTCTTATTTGTTTGTTATTTGTTGCTGTTATCAACACATCATCATTTGTTATTTGTTGCTGTTTTCAGTTGGTGTTATCAACACATCATTTGTTATTTGTTGCTGTTTTCAGCACATCATCATTTCTTATTTTGTTATTTGTTGCTGTTATCAACACATCATTTGTTATTTGTTGCTGTTTTTAGCACATCATTTCTTATTTGTTTCTTGTTGCTGTTATCAGTGCATCATCATTTCTTATTTTGTTATTTGTTGCTGTTTTCAGCACATCATTTCTTATTTGTTTGTTATTTGTTGCTGTTATCAACACATCATTTGTTATTTGTTGCTGTTTTCAGCACATCATTTCTTATTTATTTGTTGTTGCTGTTATCAGTGCATCTTCATTTCTTATTTGTTTGTTATTTGTTGCTGTTATCAGCGCATCATCATTTTCTTATTTGTTTGTTATTTGTTGCTGTTATCAACGCATCATCGCATCATCTCTTATTTGTTTGTTATTTGTTGCTGTTATCAGTGCATCATTATTTCTTATTTGTTTGTTATTTGTTGCTACTTATCAGGGCATCATCACTTCTTAATTGTTTGTTATTTGTTAGAATACATCCTGATCAGAATCAGTACTAACCATCTTGGTTGGTGTCAGTACTAAATATCCTTGTTAGTAATACTAAATATCCTTGTTAGTATCAATACTAACCATTCTTGTTAATATCAGTGCTAAACATTCTGGTAAGTAACAGTACTATTCAGGATGGTTATTATCAGTAAGTATCAGTACTTATCATCCTGGTTAATATCAGCACTAACCGTGACCAAATTGTCATGCTCAAGCACATGAGTATTTTACCTGGCATATAAGATGATCAGCCTCAACTGATAATGTTAGCACCTTTTCCAATCAACACTCTGTATCACATCAGTTTTAAAGGTATATGGACAGGTAGCAACCTCTTTGCATAAATTGATACAAATGCCCTTCATAAACACTCACCATGAACACTTTCTTACAAAATCGTTCCCGAAATGTGAAAAATCCAGCTTGTATTTAGGTCTCCAAACGTATGCTCATTACGCATTGGTTTTTTCGTGATGGAAGGGTAGGACAGTACATCACATAACAATGAAGGTGATTCACTGCGATTGAATGACACATAATGGTACGATAACCTGTAGAAACTCTCCATTAACTTTCCTTTTGCCCTTTCCCCAATCGTTTACTCACTTAATAAATGAAGTATAACTTTTTTAAATTACGTTTATTAGTACCATTTTTGTACAATCATTTTTGCGGATTCTGAATTGTTCCAAAAATAGTTGTGTACACAACACTAACGTTATGTGAAAGTTACAGTGTACCATACAGTAATACTTACAGCCTAGCGTAATGAGTGGAGTTTGCCAATCATAAAGAAATAATGGACTTCAACTTGAGTTGATATTTCCTCTTTATCCACAAGAAAATGTCACATAACAATTAATAAGAACATTCATGGTTTTAGCAAATTTATGTTTAAGCGATATCATTCTGATGTCTGATGCAATGAAACTGATGTTTTGACATAGTGAAGGTCAATGAATACTTCGTAAAATCTATTTGTAAACACATGATATCTATGCCATGAAAAGCTTCCCAAATTCGCTGTCCTATTTTTACGTCACACACCTTTTTTAAATAGGGGAAGTCCAGCTGTTTCTTAGGGCTTCATTTTTTACTTTTTCGCGAATATCTTAGAAACTATTGTAAATTTTTGATAGATATATGTTTATGAATTATTCAAAATATTAAAAGGAACATATTTATGGCCAAATCTCTACTTGTCCATATATCGTTAATGCTATCTCAATAAAGATATGCACATACCATTGTCAATTCGAGAGAGCGATAAACTTAGAAAATCAACTTAAAGATTATCTTTTCCTTCATGGTTCCATATGTTACTGTTTTTTTTGTTTTTTTTCACAATGGTTTTCAAATCAAGGAGACAATTTGATATTTCATATCTAGAAACATTTAGACATTTTGTAGAGTCAACTCTCATTTTGCCAAAGCAAAACAACACAGGGATATATTGAATATTTAGTTAGGAACAGTTCTGTCTTAGCACCAATTTGTCAAGTTTAGGGCTAGGAGAGCAAAATTTGAACAAAGTGAGCCATGTCTATTGTAGAAAATTGCATTCTTATGTGGTTGGCTTGAGGTTAAGTACTATGTTATTTTCTTGACTTAGCAGTGAATTAGTCAATAAGGAATTACAGCTATTATTAATATGTATAGACTAAAGGACTATCATTCAAATTGATGATAGTCAAAGCTTAATAAGCATGTACATTCTCATTTGTTTTGAAAAATACTTTATGGATTTGCATTTGCAGTGTCTAGTGGGGCGTTCTCCATCCGACTCCCACACCACAAAAATTGTTGCTCGAAGGGCTCCTCCAAGAAATATTTCGGCCCTACTTGGGTGACCTTTTGACCTTGACTAAAAGTCATGAGGACACCAGTCAACACTTTCTGTCTCATCCTATGATAGTATATCCAATATGCTTGAATAAAGTTTGGAAATTACAATGGATGCACTAAAAATCATTCAAAATGTACATAATTTGACTCCAAGTGAACTTTCAAATTTCCATTTTCATATATGTGATAGAGGACTACTAAAGAATTAATTTGGTGCAAAAATCATGTAGATATCTTTTTCTGTTTAGGAGTTATTGCATTTTAAAGAATGATAATCCTTGTTAATACTCCTACCAGTACAAAATGGGGAAGAATTAAGGATTAAGTTTACAGCCAGGAGCTTAGTGACAGACCATCTGACTCACACTCCAAAGGTACTGGGTTCGATTCAAACTGGGTACTAAATTGTGTTCTTGAGCAAAAGACTTCATTTCTGATTGTTTTATTCGACTCAGTTGTGAAGTGAGTATCAGCTTGCTTGGGAGTTAAGCCTATATGGACTGGCGTCCTGTCCATGGGAAGTCATTAGTATGATCATCTGCTTGAACCAAGGAAATTGGGGATAAGTACTGGCCTATCTATATTAGATATGCAAGATGTTGAATCTGTAAAAAAGATGGCTTTACTTAACTTTCTATTAGTACTTTTTTGGCCCTTTCTATTTAACAAAAAACCTAGTTCTGATATGCTTGTTTTCCAATTATTGTGTAAATCGATGATTTCCAAAGGGTTGTTTTTACTGTTTTTCTATGCAGCTATGAAAACAAGGACAAGTTCATCCCCTGAAAAGTCCTCAAAGAGTAGGGCATCCAGCTACAATACACCCTCTAGCACCCCCTGGCCTCCCACTTACAGCTTCCCTCCTAATTTGCAACAGAGGTCATTAACTCCTGATCCTTCCTCTCTTCAAATTCATACCAACAAGGTGGAAAGAGTGACACAACGACCTAAAACTGTGAGTTTGTTTTGATATTGTCATCATTAATTATACTTGTGTATATATATATGCTCCTAATTTTCTGAAAATAAAAAAGATTAATAGATATGTTTCATACAGCCTTTTTTGTCTTAAACTTGAAACCAAATCTGTATGGTAATATAAAACATGTTGTTTTTTTTGTTTTTTCTACAACATTTTATTGGTCTCATTATCAGTTTACAAGTCACATTTTTATACACAGCAACAGAAAAAGTCATGTACAGAAAATGGTATGGTATAAATAAACAAATTAAAAATGAAATACAAATGGCTCAATCGAAAGTATAGTTGCATAAATGAATGCACTGATGATAGAAATGGAACTTCAAATGCACAAACTGAATGCAGAAGGCATGCATGAGCACCCTATAAATGACGAATTAACACTGACTGTGAAAAAAAAGTCTCATAGGTTACAAGGCTTCAGTAAATGAAAACTTTAAAAAAACCAGGGTCAAATAAATAATGGGACTTATGGTAGGAATTACAATAGTAGATTATTAAAGGTGTTTTTTAAGAAATTTAAATCATTTCTTATTTGCTTGAGGATGTAGATCTGAACCTTAAGATTGAACTTAACCTTCTGAATAAAATCACCCTGGGACGGCTAAAAGTTTAACATAAGCGACAGGTATAGATAAGAAACTTAGCGTCTAAAATTAACAAGTTGATCAACTTGTGCTTTTTACTAGGACACAGACAAATATATTATTGATTGAGGGACAAAACTGCTCTTTTTTAATGTAGATGAGAAAACCTCCAGAACCAGAACATTTTAATGAAAAAACAGTCCCAGAACAAATGGTCTAAATATAGAACTAATAAGGATTATTTTCTCTTGCTGTGGTTACAAAAAAATGTAATAGGTGATGGATATGATGTAGATTTGCTAATTCATCAATTTTAGAATTTAAATGCAATTATCTAACCTTTTTTAAGCATGATTCTTACTTTCCTTTGTAGCATGCAGTAATATGCCTTTGGTAGCATACAGGAATACTATCTCAAATTACAAAACACTTAAGCTTGAATTAAACTTAAGTTTTGATTACCATTTTTGTATTTGTTCGTTTTGAGCAGACAGCTAACTGGCAAGTAGATTTGTCAAATTGATGCCCATTGTAGTGGCATTATTTTGTTTTTAGAGTCTGATCAATGTGTCGTTTTTGATCTGTGTGCAAGATATGGTAGTTAGAAATATAAAAATTGTTTGCTTATTTTGTTTTCACTTTTTATGTTCAAGGTTGGAAGTCGCCTTAGGAACAAAATTGCTGAGCAACTGCTGACAAATTTGGAGCCTGACAACCATGAGACTATAATGCAGCTGCAAGCTTTGGAACAGCAGAACCTGAAATACAAGTGATTACCCTGACAACATATCTTCAGCCTCCTGACAACACATCTACAACATCCTGACAACACATCTAAAGCCTCCTGACAACACATCTACAGCATCATGATAACACATGTACAGCCTCCTGACAACACATGTACAGCATCCTGAAAACACATGTACAGCCTCCTGACAACACATCTACAGCATCCTGACAACACATGTACAGCATCCTGACAACACATGTACAACCTCCTGACAACACATCTACAGCATCCTGACAACACATGTACAGCCTCCTGCCGACACATTTACAACATCCTAGCAACACATGTACAGCCTCCTGACAACACATCTATAGCATCCTGACAACACATGTACAGCCTCCTGACAACAGCATCCTAACAACACATGTACAGCCTCCTGACAATGTATCTACAGCATCCCAACAACACATCTACAGCCTCTTAAAATCACATCTACAACCCCCTGACAACACATCTACATCCTCCACACAACACATCTACAGCATTCTACAACACATCTGCACCCTCCTTACAACACATCTTCAACCTCCGGACAACACATCTTCAACCTCCGGAGAACACATCTTCAACCTCCGGACAACACATCTACAGCCTCCACACAACACATCTACAGCATTCTACAACACATCTGCAGCCTCCTTACAACACATCTTCAACCTCCAGACAACACATCTACAGCCTCCTGACAACAAATATACAGCCTCCTGCGCACTCATGGATTTCATATTTTTTCTATGAACCTATTCGTTTTAAGATTTTCACCATTAAGTTAAGATATATTGGCCCATACTCATTTTTAAGGGACACAAAAAAAATTGCATGAAAATCGTTTCAGAGAGCTTAGGGATTAGTCTTTAATTTTACATTTCTTAGTAACTCCACGATATTAGGCTTTGATACATGCAATAAGGCTCACCTGAATTGTTAATAGGGGAATATAGAGTTAAGTATTTTGTAAGGACTGTTTTTATATTCGCATGCATACACTACATTTCAACATAGACTCAGAATATGCAAAATACATGCACAGTAACGCTTCTGATCTTGTACATCTCTCATATGACAGGTAATATAAGCAGTAGGATTAAATCTCATTGATGATCTTAGTCTGAGAATATGATCTTCTGTTGTGTGATGAATTAAATATGAATATAAGATACTTAAAAAAAACCATCACATACAGACATTTAAAGTAGATGCCAGGGGCCAGGTGGGCCAGGCAGGCCAGTGGCCAGGCAGGCCAGGGGCCAGGCAGGCCAGAAGCCAGGCAGTCCAGGGGCCAGGCAGGCCAAGACCACCCAATTATTTTATTGGGGGCTAAATACCATTTGGGGTCCCCCAATCAATAATGAAGGTCCAACGAGATGATTTTGAAGACTCAAGATTCCATGGCATCTTTTCTTCTGGAAATTTTGGATTGTCAAGAAAGTTTTGTAAAAATTGCCACAATTTTGTGCAATTTCCTTCATTTTGGGAAAATTTCCTTTAATTTGCGTGAAGTTTCCTTTAATTTTCAGTAAATTTACTTTAATTTTTTTGCAATTTTCAGGAATTTTTCTTAATTTATGTGAAATTTGCTTCAAATTTTTAGAAATTTCCTTTGAGAAGTTTATGTGCAAAAGGTTAGTGTCCCATTAATCCTAAAAAGAGTCGCAAAGTTCCATAAATATCTTAGTTTGTCAATAAACAATATGATGATTGGTAATATGGGGGTTCAATGGGGCAAGGTATACAGGGTTTCACATAGAAAGTTTCCTATGAAAGCCACTAATGTGCAACTTAATACTATCAACTTCTTCACACTTTTATCTTGATCACTTATAATAAATAAATCAACTGATGACCTTTGTTCCCAGTATGGTAACTTTTTATGATTGATTCAGGTTTTAAAGGGGAATGGGAGGTGACACCTTCTTCACCTTTACTACTCCTGCTTATCTGAACTTATCAAAGAAAAATGTGATGTCTATTTGAAGGTAATAATGTCATCTAATGTGGATATGTTTAACCTTGGGATTAATAGGATTAAAAAAGATTGATAATACATGTGAAATAGTTTTAGTTCTGTGTTCCTCTTATGTCTCTAAATGTTTTTTTTTTTTTTTTTTGGATGTGTCATTGATCTTAAAGCAAAATACTAGGAAATTCCTTAATGACAGGATTTACACAAATGATTTTCATTTGTCAAAACCTTCTCAACCTTCAAGCTGTTGATACCGGATGGCGGACACGCATAAATTATTCATTGTTTACTATGCAAGATGAACAGCGTGCTCCTGGTGAGTTCAGGGGTGAGGCATTAGTATTTAATAAGAGATGGAACCTATGCAGTCATGCTGGCATGTGTATGTGTGTGTTTGTGTATGTGTGTCTGTGACAGCAAGCTTGTAAGCACCATATATCAAGAACAATACAATGGATTCATGTCATATGTGGTACACAGGATAGCCCATGGTCTGTAAATGTGCCCTGTTGTTTTTGGCAGTGATGTCATTCATATTAATGAGTAGGTGGGGCTTAATGTGAAAATCTTGAAATGCTCATGTTTTAACAACAGAATGTCTGTTTTGTTTCATATTTGGTATAATTATGATGCTAGCTAGTGTGCACCTGTCCATAGTTTAAAACATTGAATATCAGTAATATGCATAGCGAGCAGGGCTTAATATGATTTTGTTGAAAAGACCTTGTAAGCATGGTATCACAAGAATGGTACCTTGATTCATGTCACATTTGGTATACAGATAGTCCATGATCTGTAGATGTGCCCTATTGTTTTTGGTAGTGATGTCTTGCATATTAATGAGTAGGCAGGGCTTAATGTGAAAATCTTGAAATGCCTATATTTTAACAACATTTTGTTTCATATTTGGTATAACTATGCTGCTAGCTAGTGTGCATGTGTTCATTGTTTAAAAAGGCTCAATTTTATTATTATGCGTAGTAGGTGGGGCTTAATATGAATTTGCTAAAAAGAGCTAGTAAACACGATATGTAAAGAACAATTCACTGGATTCATGTCATATGTGGTACACAAATAGCCCATGGTCTGTATATGTGTCCAATTGGTTTTGATGGTGATGTCATGCATATCAATGAGTAGGCGGGGCTTTATGTAAAAATCGTCAAATGCTCATATTTTAACATGTTTGTCTTGTTTCATATTTAGTATATTTATATTGTTAGCTAGTGTATATATATTTCATGGTATAAGATAGTTAAATATCATTAATATACATGGTTTTGCTGAAAAGAGCTTATAAATACAGTAACTTAGGGACAATACAGTGGATACAGGTTATATGTGGTACACAGATAACCAATTGTCTGTTGGTGTGCCCTATTGATTTTGGTGGTGATGTCATGCATATTGCCTAAAGTGGGGTGGGGGGGGGGTATAAAATAAAAAATCTTGAAAAAGTATTGTCAATAGGTTATATTTTATTGATGTATCATGTACATGGTGGGCCTGGCTTATGAATATATGTTATTCAGCATATTTCCTAATATATGCAATGCCAGTCAGTATAAATCAACCAACAATACAAGAATGCATCGGAACCACTAAACATTTTGGTTTTCTGGTTGAAAATGAACACAATTATCCAAAATGAATTGTAAAATAGAAGAACGATGTACCTATTTATAGGATAAGCATTTGGGTTACCATTTCTAAACAGGCAGGGGAGAAATTTTTCCTAAAAATTGAAAAATTCCATTTCAAACAGGCAGGGGAGAAATTTCCCCTAAAGATTGAGAAAATTCATGCAAAATTGTGGGGTTCATGGACGATGGCCTGGTAGGGCTAATATGGGTCTGGACGACATTTTAAAGAGTTTTCAGTAGCAGGCTCTCCAGCCACTCTGCCATCTTTTCAGGTAGCACAGGACTAATAAGGTTTTACTCCGCGAGCCCTAAATGTGAATGCCCAGATAAAAGGCTTGTCAAAATATTTTTGAGAGAAAACTGAAAATTGCAGGAATGGGATATGTCTTGGCTATACGCATGTCCTAACTTGACAAGATGCGCTTTACAAAAGTTTCATGGGGAACTACTTCTTCCCCTTTCTGGTACAAAAAGGATCCTAACTTGATAGGTTTCAATAAGGCAAACAATTATTTCTGTGCTACCCTCAGCCGAAACCAAAGCCATACTACAGGCAGCACAAAACTAATATGACAAATCAAACTCAGCTACTAAAACAAGCTCTCAACCTCCCTATCCCCTTTCCCAAAAGGCATGCCGATACCAAACCGCTTATTATTTGTGCATGTTTGTCACAGCTGACAATCAAACTGGGACACCCACACGAATAGCAAACTCTCAACATCCAGCCAGGCCTGCATTAAACCAACTCCTCAACCTCACTCATAAAGACCATGTCTATACATCACCCGCCCCAAGGCCACCCCACTTCATTCCTACCTCCAAAACATCTCCTCCTCACCCTCTGCAATTAAGTATCTTGGGCCCCTACACATGTCAAACACATCTTCATTGACTGTCCACTCTTTCCCACCCAAAAGCTTCTCCAATTCCTTCAATTCCAGGGGTGTAGCGACCAAGGGGTGTCCTCCCCATCCCGACGAATATTCAAGAATGGAAAAAAATTTGGGCAAATTTAAATGATCTAAAAATTCAGGCAAAACGTGTGGTTTATACAAAGAGCTGTAGTGTAGCTGTAATTTTTCCTGTGAGCAATGATAATTTCTTCCCGAATGGTATATTCCAATTTTTCCGAGCCAACACCTACAAAAAATTCTGATGTTCCGAAATTTTTTATTAAACTTAACTGATTTTTTCAAATCGTGGTTTCTAAAACACCCAGTTTTTCCGAATCCGGATCTGAAAATTGAAAGCGTGATCTTAATTTCTTCTGTTTTCAAATCGGATTCCAAAATTTGAAGTCTTAGTATCAAATTTTCTGATCATTCCGAAAAATGTTATCAAACTTCTCTACTCTGATTTTTCCGAATCATGGTCTTAAAATACCCAATTTTTCTAAATCCAGATCTAAGATTATCCAAATCGGGTTCCAAAAATTTCTGATTTTTTAAAATCAACTTCCTATTTTCTTTTATGTTTCTGATTCAGATTCAGAAATTTCCCGATTTTTCAACTTCATGATATCAAATTTTCTGATTTATGTAAATTTTTCAAAAAAATCTGCATAAATTTTCAAGAAAATTGGTTAGTTTTTGGATTATTTATAAAAGTTGCTTAAATGCTACAAATTGCAGACGTTTCTTCAAAAGTTGGTCCAAAATTGACTTTTGGGCTAAATATTCAGAAAATTTGGGTAAAAATTGCTGTTTTTTGGAAATTCAACTGATTTTGTTACACATAATTAACAATAGGTTGAGCTACCACATCAGTTATGTCTAGTTCCACATGTTGGAAAATCGAACATCTCAAGGCCGCCAAAAATGTACGCATCACTGCCCGCACACTCCATACATACAGTGTACAGTTATACATACACTGTACGTACGGAGTTAATTTCGGGAATGGTTTAAGAAAACAGCGTTTACATTATTTAAGAAATATTTTGTGAGGGCGCTGCAAGTAGCAATGTCGGGGCACAATATTGGCATGATACACATGTGTGCACATGAAATTAAAGAACAATTTTTCTAACATCGATCGATATTCATGTTGATAATAAATTTTCAGAGATAGTAACACAAAAATACCGGAGTGATGATTATAGGCCAGACCCATCACCCGTGGCCAGCGTTGGTCGTACCCCCTCTCTCATTGGCGTAGGCAGCGAGAGGGAGGGGGAGCAGGGTTTGCTTTTGAATTTTGCTTTTCCAGTTGAGCCATCTGTTTTTAGGTCAACCCGCCGCGAAAATTATACAAAATGGTAACATTAGTAAAATTATCATCCCGATATCGTAAAATTCCTCGTAAAGAAGAAGAAATTATTTTCTACCATCTGACCACATTCAGATATGAATATCGATCGACCAAATTTGGTTTAAGATTGTACAAATTTGGTTTACGTTGGTGAAAATACGGTTGGAAATGGCCCAAATTTGGTAAGAAATGGTCCAAATTTGCTTTAAAATGGCCAAAATTTTGTTAAAAATTGTGCATATTTGCTTATCAAAATCGCTCAAGTTAGGTAAAAATGGGGAACAAAATTAGTTAAATTGACCAAATTTGCTTCAAATGTAGAATAAAAATTGCCTGATTGCCCAAATTGGGTTAAAAATCGTGTTTCATCTCAAATATAACATAAGCTATCAATATTTTTAAGGTAATTTTGACCTTGATCAGGTTAAAATTAGCTTTACTTCCCAACTAAAGTTGCTTCACGACACCCCTGAATGGAGGTAAACGGGAAAACTTTTGGTGCCCCCTTCCCCTTCCCCTCATGAGAGAGACCACTTGACCCACTTCCTACACTCCTGCCCTCTCTTGCGTAAGTCTGTTTTCCCTCGCTTTAAATTAAAAGAAAATATAATAACAAAAAGGTTTTGGGAGACTGGTCCACAGTATAACACGGGTAAAAGCTTCCAAAATAAGGGTAGGTTCCGAAATAAAAATGAGTCACACAGATAGCAATAAGGTATAATCTAGAAATTTATTGCAGAATATGCTGATTAAAGTTACAACATAGTAAAACTATTAACAAAAGATGGAAATTATGGGTTTCTGCGTCTAGAATACAACACAATAGATCTCAGCTAATAGCTCCATGGTATGTACTACCACTCCCTAATCTTTCAGAGAGAAGCAGTTTTTCAAAGATCTAATTCTAATTATTTCCTTGATGTTGAGGAAACAATTAGCAGGAAAATGCACAGGAAGTGCATGTTGTTCAAAGAACAAATAAACTTAACTTATATGATTGAAAGTAAAAAGTATTTAAAAAGCACATTTAACCAGAACAAAACCTTACTCATTATGTCACAGTTGTAATCAAAGTTTAGTGACTAAACTCTTAAGACTAAAAAAAACTAAGACTTAAATCCCCATTCATAAAATTTGTTTGAAAAGAGGCAGCCTTCCATGATAATTGCATGGCCTACAAGAGAGGTCTTAGGGTAAGTTTCTTTGAAATGTATGTGAATAGACTATGACATCACGATGACATCTCATTCTAAAGATTTTCATCATAACTGAATGACATGAAGTAAGGCACTGAACCCATGTTATAACAGTGTCTGTGCCCCTCTCTAGAAAAAGTTCTGATTGCAGTTTTCAATAAAAAGCCACCCTCCCCAGCGGATTCCGTGAGTAAACTATGTCTGTATGTGGTAGAAATATTCAAGTATAGCACAATTTTCTATATTGGGAAAAAAATGCAAATCTTTTTCTCCTTTTTTTTTTAATCGCCATAAATTAGTTTAAAATCGCCTAATTTTGGTTTTTGAAAATCGTCCAAATTTGCTAAAAATGCCCTTATTTGGATTAAATTTAACCAATTTTTTAATACTCTAAAATTGGGTTAAAAATTGCTCAAATTTATTAGAAATTGCCTAAATTTTGTTCAAAATTGCCAGAATTTTGTTAAAAATTGCCCAAATTTAGTTGAAAACCGCAGAAATTTAGTTTAAAATGTCCCAAATTTTCTTTAAAACTGACTGGCGTATATGTGGTCAAAAAATCGCCCAAATTTGTTTATAAATCGTCCATTATACTGCTATATCAAATTGACAGTGATTCATTTTGTTCACTGTGTTCAACAGCTTCAGTTATTATTTTTCGTGTAGTCAGAATTTAGATATTGCAGTCATATTTTCAGGCACTTTCCCCAGGGCACCGAAAGCTGGATACGCAACTGCCCACGAGGGGTCCATGGACAAAGCCCCGGAAACTTTTTGGCTTTTGAGTAGCTCAAGTTGAAGGGAGAATTAATTGATTTCTGTGGTCTGAAGCTCAAGTTGAAGGGAGAATTAATTGATTTCTGTGGTCTGAATTTTCATTATGGATATCAAATTATATAGACTTAAAATATGCGTTTTATTTATTGAGCATTCATGATCTAAATTTTCATTTGAAACTGTAAATTTTGAAAAGCCAAAAGAATAATAAAATAATAATAATAATAATAATGATAATAATAACACAGTAAAAGAGTCTTCAGCCTTGCCCCTCATTCTCATGCCCCGTTCTGGACCCTTCTACATACAAAACTTGTATAACACAAATATCATTATATATGTAAAGCCATGTTACCTACAATTCGGGCATTTTGACAAAATCAGGCAAGCTAAACTTACAGCCTATGCTGGCTGTAATGTACTCAAAACAAATGCTAGAATGGATTTAGTGAGTAAAAAAAAAAAAAACTGCTTTTAAAAAAATAAACATTTGGTACCAAATTAAACTTTTGTATGACCTTTACTATTCTTGTGGGTCCACCATTGATATTCTTTTTTCATGGACTCGCGCACTGTTGCAAATTGTCAATACAATTTACTTGCAATTTGAAGAAAATACATTTTTCTGAAAAATGTATATTTAGAAGCGGTGGAAATATAATAGGAAACGCCCTCAACACTCTCCCCACTTTTTAAATTTTATTTTAAAAGTTGCCCTTTTCAGAGATGGAAAACTGTCCTCCTTTTAAAGATAATGGCTCTATATCTGATCTTTCATTGATACGTACTTATACCAGTGAACTATCCGGTGCCATGTCTTGTTGAGGTTCTGGCTGATATATGGTCCCCCAACTAGCTTGATATTCAGTTGCCCGTACTAACCCCAACTCTTAATCTCCCCGTACTACGTTCTCTTAAGTCTACACAGGGGGTGTAAAGTGACGCCTCACTGCTCTATCTCTTTCTCTCCTCCCATCTGCCATACCAGGCTGCCTTTGAAGCCCTTTCCATCTTTTCATGTGACCCATAAAATAAATCTTCTTGTTTTTCATTTCGCCACCAAAATTTGACTGGATCTTTTTTATAGCATTGACCTGTTTTGCCTTGTGAATTAGGGGCGTTGCCATTATAAAATGTCAGGGGCGCTTCCAAACCAAACCTGCGCCCGGATGTGATAACATGTTTTATGAGCAGTTTTGTCATAAGGGTGCTGCAGTCTTATTAGCGGGGAGCAGAGAGAAAGATATTCCCTGAAAGGTTTTCTTTCGATTGGGAAATTAATTGACACAAAATTGAAAAAAAATTGATAAAATAATTAGGACTTTTGGAAAATTTGCAACATTTCCAGATAATTGATGAAAATTTACCAAAAATTAAAGAAAATTTTTCGCCAAACAGAAGAAAAGTTTTCGAAAATTACACGAAAATGAAAAAAATGTCATCAAAATTAAAAGAGATATCCTTGACTAAAAAAATTTTTTACAAACATTGAAGGAATTTCCCCAAAATTTGAAGAAAACGTACCGAAACTCGAAAAAAATTGCCCCAAAATGAAACAAATTTTCTGAAAATTGCACAAGAATGAAAGAAATTTTCAAAACATTGAATGGATGTCACAAATATTGATGTAAATTTCCTGAAATTTGGAGAAAAAAAATGCCCCAAAATGAAGAAACTTTTCCAAAAATTACACGAGATTGAAAGTGATTACAGAAATATTTAATGCAATTTCCCGAAAATTGAAAATTTACCGTATATACAACGAAGAAGAATTGCCCCAAAATGAAGAAAATTTCCCAAACATTGAAATGAATTTTACCGAAAATTGACGGAAATCGAAGAAATATTGCCCTAAAATGATGGAATTATCTGAAAATTAAAGAAAATTACACGAGAATTAAGGAAATTGTCCAAGATTGAAAGATATTTCCAATTGAATAATTACACAAAAAGAACATCGTTCCCTTTAAAACATTGATAATACATTATTCCCCTTATTTGGATTAAACTCAAAATTTTTCGTACCCTGACGATAATCTTACTTGGATTCCACATTTTCAGAATATCTGTAATCGTTTTTAAAGCCATTGAAAAATTCATCGAAGAACATCGTTCCCTTTAAAACATTGCTAATTCTATATAATATTTTTATTTCAATCTTTATTCTTATAATATTCTTTTTATCTTATTGTTGTATTGTTTGGGGTTATACATACTTTACTCATATTAATAAGCTTCACATTCTACAAAACAAAGTGATGTGTGCAATATATGGTATTTCCTACAATAGTCATTCTAACCCTCTCTTCTGTGACAATAATGTACTTAACCATCTTTGAACTAGTCCAAGTACTACACCATTATCTTTGTATTCAACTACTTTCATGATAATCCACCACGTAACTTCTCAAAAAAATCTATGTCAAATAGTTCTTTTCATGGTTACCATACCCGTAATGCTGAATTATTTTCCATTCCCTGTTTCTCTCTAACAAGTAGTCAACATTATGTTAAATACTCTGCTATTGCAAATTGGAATTCCCTACCCACTTCATTTAACTCTATTAAAACTTATCCTCATTCAAACTTAAAGTAAAGCAATATCTTCTTGTAATAGAATCCTACATATAAGGTTTTTTAAATTTATTTTTTATGTATCATCGAGCAGTATCTATGTAATATTTTCTTTTCTATTCCCTTTTTTTCTTTCTTTCTTTTCTTTTTCACACGTATATTATGTTTTTGTGTAATTTGTAAATGGTTTACCTCTCTTACAAGTTCTTTAAAAAGAATAGTTCAGTGGTCAAACATGTCTATCTTGTATGAAAGAGGACTTCAAAAGAAACAAAAAGGTGAAGAAAGCATTCAAAAATCTTATTCTGTTAAGGAGATATTTAAATTTTAAGCTCTGTCTTATCTGTATAGAAATGACTGGTGTAGCAAGTCTACTGTGGAAAGTTGGCATCTTCATCCTCACATGCTTAACAATTAATTGGTAATGAATTTAAAAACAAATTCTACTATCTAAATTATTTTCCCTTGAACTTTCTTCAGGTGGTATATTATAAATACCCTTACTACTGTACTACTGTACTAGATTCAGTTTTACTACTTTTCTGACATAACCCATGATCCTTCAGCCACAAAATTACAGGACAAAATTTGATGGAATGCATAATGATTTTGAAGCATATGAGGCTATGACATCACAACTAGTCTGATTTCAGTCGTTTCTACACAAATGATACCACTTTAAACTTATATATCTCCACAACGGAAAAAAGATTTTTGAATATTTTCTTAACTATTTTGTTTCATTTAAAGTTCTCTTTCATATAAGATAGACTTGCTTGACCCCTAAACTAATCCTTTAAGCTTTTCGAGGAACCCTCAACCATATAAAACCTTATCTGTATATATTTGTATTCTGTAAGAAACAGAAATGGTTGAAGTTGTACAAACACAACCTTAAATCTCATATGATTTGATAGGGCTAGCTTTAAGAAGTCTTTGAAGAAGAAGAAGAATGCGAGCGTATTTTCTGGTCTAATTTGCAATTACGAAAGGTAAAAATACGGCATTAATTTGTATTACAGGTCTGCAAATTATTGGCGGCTGAATTCCCCAGCCCCACGCTTCCAGGGACGGCACTGAAGTAACTCCTGAACGCAATAAGATTCTGAACATGGTGTTTTCACTGGTTTGTTTCTGTTATGTATATAAAAATGAAAATCCACCGGAATATTCGTTTAATTGCATAGAGAAAGATTGCCCTCGAAGGCGTTGCACGTTACATTACAGGTGCCTGTACTGTACGTACTACACCATCAGTCAAATCTCTACACACACCATACTCTACAGAACCCTGGCAATCACAATCACGCCCACACACTACGCCTAACAGTCCTCTCACGCCATCCTCACTTTTACCCACAACCTGACATACACGCATTATATCCTACACCATCCTTCCTTTCTGACATCAAACCGCTTATCGCTTCCCTTGTTCGTGACCGCTGGCAAACCTCATGGGACTCACAAATTGATAACAAACTCCATGTCATCCCTCCCCCAGTAGTTTACAGCCCCTTACTCACACAACTACATACACCCAACACAAAAGAACCCTGGCAATCACACTCACATCTACATCAACTCCTACCCTCTGCAGGAAAAGTATTATTTTCTTCTGGATACCCAGCCATGTTGGCATCCCTGGTAATGACAGGGCTGATGCAGCCGCTGAGCTTATCCTCAACCTCCCCCCTACTCATTTTCCAAAATCCTTTCTGACATCAAACCGCTTATCGCTTCCCTTGTTCGTGACCGCTGGCAAACCTCATGGGACTCACAAATTGATAACAAACTCCATGTCATCCAGCCCACCAATTCCGATCAAACCATCCACAACCTCTCCCGTGTCGACAACGTTTACATTACCCGTCTTATAATAGGTCACACTCACCTCACCCACTCCCACTTCCTTATTGGCTTCCCAACCCCTCGGCAACCATTGTCAAATGTTGCACCCTCACAGTCCATCACGTTCTTCTTGCTTTCCCCCTGTAAAACTTTCCCAGAGCTTCCCTCGCTCCCCACAACTCAATAGCCGTGCTCTTCCAGAAAACCGTTAACTTTCCGGATAATATTATCTCATTCCTTCATCATGCTTCCCTTTACAACCATATTTACTTTTCCCCCCCTCCCTTCTTATCTCTCTCTACCTTTTTTTTTTCCCACCCATGCACCTCCTCTCTCGATCCCAGCTTTCTGGCTTATAGTTCTCGTGTTTCTCTCAATCTCCCCTTGTTTTCTTTCCTTCCTACCTCTGGAATGATCCAATTTCTTAGGCACAATTTGACCCGCCCTGCCGTGGTGACGCTAAGCCCCTGCTGTAAATTCCAATTTAATCCATTTAAAGTTTTTAATAAGGTTGAACTAGGTCGAACTGAGTTCAAATAGGGCAAAGTAAATAAGCTAGTTCAACCCAGTTGTTTCAATTCCATATTAACCTTGAAAAAACTTTCAACCCAGTTGAACTGGAATTTTCAGCAGGGCCCTCATCAAACAAACATCTACATACAACGCCTAACAATAACTTCTTCCTCCCGCCACATTTACAACGTCCCCCTCCCCTTCCTACACACACACACAATAATTTGTATGTCTCCCTCACAAACTACTGGAGTCCTCCTCCACCTGTACTCTCATTACACTCCATAATGAACGCGCCTTTATTTTCTTCTTTTTTTACCTCTAAATGCTTGTACTTTATTTTTCTTGTAAAGGAACTCCCGCCCACAGGTGTTTCAAGTGTTATGGCAACCACAGGTGCCCCGCCCACCCTCCGGGTTTATGGCTTGGTGTTCTTTCAAATTATTCGACTGAAAAATGCCCACATCTTCGTCTCTACTATACTCGTCGTAATACGAAACCTGTAAATTGTTTGTTCCCCGCTGTTATAAGTGGTGCCAGTATGGAGGTAGCGGTAACTCCATGGTGCCAGCCGCCCCCAGAGTCTCAAAATATTACATGTTAACGGCGCGTCGGTTACAATTGTCATTCATTTGTTATTGTTTACGTACGTACCTACGTAGGCCGATTATGTAATGCTTATAGGCATACGTCATGCAAGGTCAGACAACATAAATAACGCATAAACGAGCAACATTACAGGTTGAATTTTCTTCAGGCTGTTTCAGTGTTTGGGTCTCAAATATACAATGAGGATTGCAGCTGATGTGATGGTAAGATTTATCTGAAATTTTTCATGTTATGTAAGTTGTATGATGAGTGTAACTAAATAACGTAATCAGACAAAGCTGCATAGGCCCACATCATTAGTCATATCCCAGCAATACACTTTTTGAGTCTCAGGTGTTCCTATGTTTATCCTGGAAGTTCAACATAGGCCTAGGGCCTAGGCCTATACTTTTAGTAATAGGGCCTAGGCCTATACTGTTAGTATATAGGACCTAGGGCATATAGGTTGCCATAACGTTAGGAACACCTGTGATTCTGGTGGCGTGTACAGTGGCAGCAATCACACAATGTTAGCATGCAGAAACGAGTTAAAGTAAAAAAAATTACGGCTAAACGATGGTAAATAATATCATAACTACGCCTAGGCTAGGCCCACATAGACGAGGGCCTAACGTTTAATAATGCTAGTTTCACGAAAGTGTCATATCATACATAGTCAGTTGACCTAACGTCAGTTAGGCCTAATCATAATGAAAAGGCGGGCAATAGGCATGGCTGCCGTGTCTGATGTTTTTCTTTATGCTTTTGCTCGTATATTAGGCCTACTACAGTACAGATTCTCAGTCAAATAGAGATGGAAGAACTACTCGAAGACATTGTTTACAAGCACAGCCCTTTCAAAAGTGCTGGCCGTCGCCGTCCACTTTAGAATAAAGATGCCCTATTTAAGACTCATAAAGACTGCAAATACATTTGTTCAATTCCATTGCCATTTTACAATGATATGATTTTGGTTTGGCCAAATGAATAGTTTCAGGACTCAAAAAGCAAATGAAGTTTAACTCCAGATTATTTCAACATTAGTTCAGATTTAATCCACTTTCAATTCCCAGTCCCAAGTTTTATCAGGTCTTCGTAGAGCTATGCATTTACAAAGAATATAATTAATATTTTTGTTTTGATGCATTCAAGTATATGCAATCCAGGCGCTTGATATTCATCATATTATAGGCCTACAACTAGAACCTGACAACACATATTATTCACCTTTTTCTATAATGGTAGTGCCCAACTTAATTTGTATTTAGGGCTTTAAATAGAATCATATTACTGTATGTGTTTTAAGTTTTGACTTTTTTTTTTATTCCTGTTTCAAAAATTAATCATGCAGTATTAATTTTCAGATTTTTAAAAATGTATTAAAATCTTTAATTTGATTTACAAATTTGTGTAATTATTCATAACTTTTTAAGTCTAGGGAAACAAAGATGGAGGATTTTGAGCATGGAGTTAACAATACGCATCCTGAGGGCAGAGAACTTGAGTAAATCATGTTGTTGCTGATCACTAACAATAGCCCCTGACGAGAGGAGGCGCACTTCCACATTAAGTAACAACTTACATACTTAACATTTTTCCTTTTTTCAAAAGAACAAACAGTTATTGTGATTAAAAACAATTGAAAGAAAACAGTTTTATAACACTTACATGTCATTCCTTTGTTCAAATTGAGACTAGAGATTACTCATTGTCTCTTTTCCTTCCTTTTTTTTTTCTTCATATATACATAACTGAATTCTTTCAGATAAGAGGGTTTTTCCTGATTCTGTGACTGCATCCCGGGGTACAGCTTGTAAAGAGTTTTTTGTTTATGAAAGGCAGCTGGTGCAGGTTGTTGGCGACATTTCAATTTGGGATTATGAATATGTTCCATGAGAGTGAATGGTTCATTCGTGAGTTCGAGATATCTTCTGTTGTGAATTTTAGAATGCTGCATTTTCTGTTTAAACTTTGTACGAGCGCATGTTTACCTTTTGCAGGACAGAGGCCTTTTCCCCATTGGGTTTATTTCCGTACAGTTGCAAATGTACAATGTTGCCTGCTTAAAGTTTGCTTAAATGCTTAGCTCCGTGATTGTACAACTTTTTCTGTGTAATTTGCTGATGCTCTTTTTTGGTTTTGACATTTGCGACTGGGCTCTAGGGCTAGAGATTTCACTCCAAATGGTAAAATCTTCCAACATAAAAAGGTTTCTTTGAAGTCATAACTTATTGCTGAGCAATATCTTCACTCTTATGTTTCTTGCTGAAATCTGAAAAGTAAGCATCAGGGATAAAAACAAGTTTATAGTTTATACATATATCATGCAAAAGAGAAAGAAAAGTTATAGATAGATATGCATAACTTAATGTAAGTACTGCTTGTGTGTCTTTCTATTGTAAATTGATAAGAGTAATTTTTAAAATAACACTAATCTGAAAGAAAAACCCCAAATAACAAGGAATTCCTCCCTCATTGCCTTACCTTTGTTGTGTCTTTTTATTGTTCATCAGTTAACAACTTGAAACTGGTAAGAGTTGTAATTTAGTCAAGTTTGTATCAAATTTCAGTATCATATTGATTAAGCCTGAGAAGTAATGTTTAAGTCTCTTGGGAGCTGAGGCAAGTGGTTTGCTGCTGATTGACATGAGGTTTATGGTTAGTCCAAAGGACAATTTGTCTACCATATGTGTTATAGTGATGTCGTTCCAGACCATACACTTGCGCAAATAACTCCTTTTCAATTTAAGTGTAATTGCATCTGGCAGCTGTCATTGGGCGACTTGCATACATAACTGGGTGACAATCTTGCATGAGTGCAAAACCGGAGTGCAGAATCCGAAGTGTCTCCTTGACCGTCAGTTTGACATTGCGGATCAAAATATTTTAGAACTGGTGCTTCTGCTAGGGACTGATTGATATTGCTAAACGCCTGCTCACATTGTGGAGTTCAGTTCCGTTCATGGTTCTTGTGAGTTAGTTTGCATAATGGCTGAGTTAGATCTGATAAGTGAGGAACAAACTTTGCTAGGTATTTTACCATGCCAATGAGTCTTTGGATGTCTGCTGGCGAGGTTGACACTGGCATATTCAAGATACTTGAACTATAGAGGGATCAGACTTCAGTCCCTTTGGTGTGAGTACATGTCCAATGAATTTGACTGAATCTAGCTTGTATTCAAACATTTTCTTGTTGAGGGTTATGTTAATTTCCCTACAACGCTGAAGAAAAGCGTTCAACCTTTGGTCATGATCTCTATTTGCTTCTTCTAGTGACTTTCCAGGATGTGTGATCAATATGTCATCGGCAATTATGTGGATGTCCACTTTCCCCCTCCCTAAAAAAAAAAAAATGGAGATAGATAGGAGTGACATATTCAAACAGATTTTTATGCATTAGTAACATTTTGCCCCAAAAACTATTTCTTTTCCCCCTCCCTTTCCTAGTTTGAAAGTCATGGTATCACCACTATAGCCCCTGGGCAAATTGGCAAAAAAGACCTCCCCACCTTCCTACTTGAGTCTTGACAGTTGAGTAGGGCCAGAGGATGAATTGGACGTCGAGAGAAATTGGCCTGGGAAATTTATCCAAAAAATAACTCCTCAAAAACATGGCTTGTTTATGAATTTGATAATCCCTCCTAAAAATTGCCACCTTTTAAAAATACATTAACATCCCTGACTGACCCTGAACCTAGAACCTCATGCATATTGACCCGTACATGTGTCTGATGTACTATCGTTTTGTATTGATTGGGTTGTGATTGTGAATTAATAATTCTTATTCAATGCCAGCATTTATTGGCTGTAGCGTGGGAACTCGGGAACATCGCTGATTGGTCGATCATTTTCATCGTGTCTGTAATGACTTCGTAATAAAAATCGTTATAGGCACAGGCGTTCTTAACGTGATGGAAATAATCAAATATTAGTTTATTGATTTCCATAATGTTAGGAAGGCATGAGGGCTTAATGGGCAGTTCCAAAAATATCTACAACCCCCGTTGTCCTCAAAAAGTGTCTCCAATTTTCCTTGATTTTTTTTTTTTGCAGGAAATAGATTATTATTGTTAACAAATTTATCTTGCAATTATTGAGAGCTTCATGACCAGAAATGCGAGAGTTTTTAAATAGGAATAAAAAAATCAACAAAATGTGAAGTTTTTCTTATGCAACTGTATCCTAAACACTGATGACCCCCTATTATTGCCAAATGTTCAAAGTGTAGCCTATCAAAACACCAACCATAGGGGTCATTATTTAACGTTAGGATCCCTATGCAGAACCCTTCATTTCCACAGGAAATTAATTCCTACAAAAATGCCCGCCTACCCACTACTACCCCGTACTTATGACTCCTAATAGTCACAAGATGAATTCCTTTGACACCCAATTTTTTATTTTAAAAATCACTACCCATCTCCTGTATGCTGAAATTCACACCTTTTTCGGGGCAAGTTCTGTATGTCTGTTGTCGTTAACGATCCTCCGCAAATAGTGTGGGCTTGAAAAAACCTGCCGTTTAGAGTGTTACGTGAAATTCGTTGAACATTCTTGATGTGATTTAGTTACTGCTCATAAGTATGGACATAGTCTTCTCCTGTGAAAGTATCTTTTCCCAGCACTTTCTGTAATAATACGTCTCAGTCTTGGTTCTTTATGAGAAGTGTAATGAGTTGTAAATAAAGATGTGGACTATATATAACTCCACACTCAGTGGAATTATAATATACAATTGTAAAGGAAAGGTATAAGCCTACAGAGTTTTACAACCACCTATATATTTAAATAAACCTGTATCCTTTACATATGGGTGTTGGTGCTGTGCTTACATGCATACCTCTTTTCCTTTATACAATATGCACTGTATATACACAGGAAGGATCACTGTATTTTAATTTACAGTAGAGCATTATCACAGATGTACAGTAGTCACAGTTATGATACTGTAAGTTTGATATTTGTTCAGATGTTGAATACACAGTTCCTAATATGGCAAAATGCCATGCTGAAGTGGCTGAGTGGGTATTTGTTTTCTTAAGAAGTATTGATATTAAGGTAGTGGGAAAATTGACATAAACTATTTGCTAGAACTAAAAATCTTAAATACATGTAGAAATACTTGTAACTAATTGTAGAATAGAGAATTGTATTCTTGCTTTTAACATATTAACAATTTTATTGATAGTAAGATTGTGTCATTATTCTACTGAAATAGACTTCCTGTCACAGTCCTTAAAGGATTAGTCCAGGGGTGAAGCAAATTTATCTTATATGAAAGAGGACTTCAAAAGAAACAAGATAGTGAAGAAAGCATTCAAAAATCTTATCTCGTTAAGGAGGAACTGTATTCGACGTATTAAGCACCCCTGCTTTAATATGCGCCCACTCAAATATTTGTTGACTGATTGCATCATTTATTTGATTTGTTTAAAGACTTTTAAAATGCTTCTCTTCTCGAATAGTGTTCAGAGAACCAAGCATGGGTGACTCTCCTGCCATCAGGACTAACAGCTTAATGTCCTTTTCTAAGGATGGTGTGTGCCATTCACCCATTGTCACTTCTCTCAACAGCTGATTGAGGAGCTGCAGACGAAATGCTATACATAAAGACTTTGAGGAAATCTGAGGCTATGACATCACAACTAGTCTGATTTCAGTCCTTTCTACATAAATAATACCAAACTTATATCTCCTTAGTGGCAGTGACATAGCCAGCATTAAAAACATGAGGGGGTCAGAGAGGTCCTAGACCCCACTCCCAGGATGAAGTGTTCGAATTTAGCCCACTTTTGTAAGCATTTTTGTTTTGTTTTGTTTTCAAGCAAAAAAAAAAAAAGCATCCCAATTTTGGAAATATTTCTCAAAAACGTGAGTGTATATGTGTGTGTGTGTGTGTGAGAGAAGGGAAGGGGGAGAGTCCAGACCCATGGCTATGCCACTGCTTAGCAGAATAAAAAAAAAAATGCTTTCTTCTCTATTTTGTTTAAGTTTGTTTGAGTTTGTAGTAAAATTGTTAGTTTTTTTTATGAAATCACACAGAACAAATTCAAAGCGCATAAAAGCACAATAGCAGAAAACAAAAATAATTAATACAGAAAAACCAAAAGTCAAAACTCCCAAAACATAATGAAGAACAAGAGCGAAACGAAAAAGAAAGAATAAACACACTGACGGAAAAGTGAACACGGAAGCAGGAAATAAGATAGGAATAGTGTTACACATATAAACTGAAAAACTTGAATAAAAGTGTTAAATGAGTATGGGGCAAACATAAGCAGAAATATTGTATAATCATTCAATGTCAATGTCAAAGAAAAGCTTTAGGTACAAAAGAAAACGTCAGAAAATTGCAACTGCTGTAGTTTAGTTTCAGGAAAAACAGGAAAAAGATCTTAATGATGTCAGTCA
Source organism: Chiridota heheva (assembly GCA_020152595.1). Classification (NCBI taxonomy): domain Eukaryota; kingdom Metazoa; phylum Echinodermata; class Holothuroidea; order Apodida; family Chiridotidae; genus Chiridota; species Chiridota heheva. The sequence goes on along the minus strand of JAIGNY010001280.1, from coordinate 633,933 downwards.
GTATGCCCACCTCAGTGAGTCGTCATTATCAGCAGGAGATACTGTCATTAAACACAAACACTATGCAATTCTTAATATTCACCAGCAGATTAGGCCTTACTCGACTTTTTGGAAAACACACCTGGGAGGCGGGGTCAAAGATGGGGCACCCAAAATGGTGATAATATCGCCGTGTGGTAGAGTAAGGGTTAACAAGGCTTAAAATTCTAAGAAGACCTATTTTGTAATTTTAAAATATTGTTATTCGTTTTGCATTTATGGTTTAACTCAAGAATATGGGATTGTTCAGTGTATGCAAGATTTATGATTGTGAAGTAAATCAAGAGTCTGTCTTTGTAAAGGATTAGTTCAGTGCTAAAGCAAGCTAATCTTACATGAAAGTGGAAATAAAATGGTAAAGAAACTACTTCAATATCTTATTTCATTAAAGAGATATTCCAATTTAGATCTTATATGTGTAGAAATGACTGGTGTAGTAAGTCTACTATGGCAGGTTGGCACCCTTATCCTCACATTCTTAACAATTATTAATGTATTTTTAAAGAAAATTTATTTAACTTTTTTACGATTTGAAATTTTTTCCCTCGACTTTCTTCAGGTGGTAAATTATAATTACTCTTACTAGATTCAGTTTTACTACCTTTTGACATATACCATAGTTTTAGTCTCAAAATTGCAGGACAAAATGTGATAGAATCCATAAAGACCTAAAGGAATCTGAGGCTGTGATGTCACAACTAGTTTAATTTCAGTCATTTCTATGGGTATGGGTATGAGTGGGTATTTGTTTTCTTAAGAAGTATTGATATTAAGGTAGTGGGAAAATTGACATAAACTATTTGCTAGAACTAAAAATCTTAAATACATGTAGAAATACTTGTAACTAATTGTAGAATAGAGAATTGTATTCTTGCTTTTAACATATTAACAATTTTATTGATAGTAAGATTGTGTCATTATTCTACTGAAATAGACTTCCTGTCACAGTCCTTAAAGGATTAGTCCAGGGGTGAAGCAAATTTATCTTATATGAAAGAGGACTTCAAAAGAAACAAGATAGTGAAGAAAGCATTCAAAAATCTTATCTCGTTAAGGAGAAATTGTATTCGACAAATTAAGCACCCCTGCTCTAATATGCGCCCACTCAAATATTTTTTGACTGATTGCATCATTTATTTGATTTGTTTAAAGACTTTTAAAACGCTTCTCTTCTCGAATAGTGTTCAGAGAACCAAGCATGGGTGACTCTCCTGCCATCAGGACTGACAGCTTAATGTCCTTTTCTAAGGATGGTGTGTGCCATTCAACCATTGTCACTTCTCTCAACAGCTGATTGAGGAGCTGCAGACGAAATGCTATACATAAAGACTTTGAGGAAATCTGAGGCTATGACATCACAACTAGTCTGATTTCAGTCCTTTCTACATAAATAATACCAAACTTATATCTCCTTAGTGGCAGTGACATAGCCAGCATTAAAAACATGAGGGGGTCAGAGAGGTCCTAGACCCCACTCCCAGGATGAAGTGTTCGAATTTAGCCCACTTTTGTAAGCATTTTTGTTTTGTTTTGTTTTCAAGCAAAAAAAAAAAAGCATCCCAATTTTGGAAATATTTCCTCAAAAACGTGAGTGTATATGTGTGTGTGTGTGTGTGAGAGAAGGGAAGGGGGAGAGTCCAGACCCATGGCTATGCCACTGCTTAGCAGAATAAAAGAAAAATGCTTTCTTCTCTATTTTGTTTAAGTTTGTTTGAGTTTGTAGTAAAATTGTTAGTTTTTTTATGAAATCACACAGAACAAATTCAAAGCGCATAAAAGCACAATAGCAGAAAACAAAAATAATTAAAACAGAAAAACCAAAAGTCAAAACTCCCAAAACATAATGAAGAACAAGAGCGAAACGAAAAAGAAAGAATAAACACACTGATGGAAAAGTGAACACGGAAGCAGGAAATAAGATAGGAATAGTGTTACACATATAAACTGAAAAACTTGATCAAAAGTGTTAAATGAGTATGGGGCAAACATAAGCAGAAATATTGTATAATCATTCAATGTCAATGTCAAAGAAAAGCTTTAGGTACAAAAGAAAACGTCAGAAAATTGCAACTGCTGTAGTTTAGTTTCAGGAAAAACAGGAAAAAGATCTTAATGATGTCAGTCAGTATGCCCACCTCAGTGAGTCGTCATTATCAGCAGGAGATACTGTCATTAAACACAAACACTATGCAATTCTTAATATTCACCAGCAGATTAGGCCTTACTCGACTTTTTGGAAAACACACCTGGGAGGCGGGGTCAAAGATGGGGCACCCAAAACGGTGATAATATCGCCGCATGGTAGAGTAAGGGTTAACAAGGCTTAAAATTCTAAGATGACCTATTTTTGAATTTTAAAATATTGTTATTCGTTTTGCATTTATGGTTTAACTCAAGAATATGGGATTGTTCAGTGTATGCAAGATTTATGATTGTGAAGTAAATCAAGAGTCTGTCTTTGTAAAGGATTAATTAGTTCAGTGCTAAAGCAAGCTAATCTTACATGAAAGTGGAAATAAAATGGTAAAGAAACTACTTCAATATCTTATTTCATTAAAGAGATATTCCAATTTAGATCTTATATGTGTAGAAATGACTGGTGTAGTAAGTCTACTATGGCAGGTTGGCACCCTTATCCTCACATTCTTAACAATTATTAATGTATTTTTAAAGAAAATTTATTTAACATTTTTACGATTTGAAATTTTTTCCCTCAACTTTCTTCAGGTGGTAAATTATAATTACTCTTACTAGATTCAGTTTTACTACCTTTTGACATATACCATAGTTTTAGTCTCAAAATTGCAGGACAAAATGTGATAGAATCCATAAAGACTTAAAGGAATCTGAGGCTGTGATGTCACAACTAGTTTAATTTCAGTCATTTCTATACTAATGATTATAAACTTTAAACTTAATTATCTGCTTAACGGTATAAATTTTTTGGATGCGTTCTTCACCATTTTGTTTCTTTTATCCTCTTTCATATGTGATGGACTTTGTTTCTTTTTTAAACTTTGAAAATTATTTTGATATATTCCAGCTGTATAGTTCGTTTGGGGTGTAGTTACAGTAATTTAAAAAAGTCTTTCTCAGAATATGCTGTTTGAATTTCTTCAATGAATTTTGTCAGGCAATTAAGAAGCAAACGATACACAACAGGAGCAATGTTGATAGAGCAATTTACTTGTTCCATTTTTCATTATGTGGATGAAACTGATTACTAGTTTCATGGGTTTTCAATAGACATTTAAAAGCAAATTATTAAAGGTTTTGTTCAGAGGTCAAGCAAGTCTATCTTATTTAAAAGAGGACTTCAAAAGAAACAAAAAAGTGCAGAAAGCTTTCAAAAATCTTATTCCATTAAGGAGATATTTAACTTTAAAGTTTAATATCATTTGTGTAAATCTAAACGACTGGAATCAGACTAGTTGTGATGTCATAGCCACTGATTTCTCAAAGTCTTTATGTATTCTATCATATTTTGTCCTGCGATTTTGTGGCTTAAATACCATGGGATATGTCAAAAAGGAGTAAAACTGAATCTAGGAATTTACCTAAAGAAAGTTTAAAATAATTTAAATAGTAAAAAAATTAAACAAATTTTCTTTAAAATACATTAACAATTGTTAAGAATATGATGATGAAGAGGTTTATAACTTTCCATTGTAGACTTACTACACCAGTCATTTACACAGATAATACTTTAAATTTGAATATCTCCTTAATGGAATAAGATTGACCCCTGAACTAATCATCCTGTAAATGTTCTGTAATGGTGAATGTGTCCATAGACCTTTAATTTTGATTGAAGTGTCAGGAGCAGAAAGCGCCAGTGCACCACAACTGGGTTATCAAAGGCCGTGGACATTGACTTGGTTGTCGATGTTATGTCTGTCCGTACGTCGCACCTGTGTTCTCGTCTGGGTCGTATTAAGCGTTTTGTGATAGCATTGTTAGTATCATAACCGAATACGCAGGTGACGACCCTGTTATTGTAATTGTGTGTTCACTCGTCGTCGTCGTCAGGAGCAGAAAGAATATTTCTGTAATTGCAAAGGAGATGAAGAAACCAATGAGCTAATGTACCACCAATCATTAAAGAAGGAGGCTTATTCTTATTCATACATTGGTCTCTGTAAAATTGGGGATGAGAGCTTTCCACATCACTTTCAGTTCTGGAACACACAAGAGCCACTGTCTGTTTGTACATGTGCAAACATAGCATTGTGTGTGTGAAGATTCCATCGTAGAGCATAACGTTATAACCAGGCTACAGGAAAAAGACAACAACAAAAAATCAAGGTATTTGTTCAAAAGGAAAAAGTGAAAGTGCAAGGTTAGTAAGACGATACTACAATAGCAGTCACTAGACAAAAATTACAATGAGTGAAAAAAGAAAAATGGTTCTGGCGTGATTCAAACCTACAACTGTTGAATACAAAAAATTATAATTTCATCGCCTTAACGACTGGACCCCTTCAAGCATTGATCTAGGTTGGGGTTTTAATTAATATATACCATAAAGTAGGGGCCTAATCGTATAGCAATTGGTTGAAATTTCACCCAATCAAACAATTTGATTCAAGTTCTAAATATTGTATCCATATGACGATTTCGCCTTTTTAAATGATGCTCAGATTCCAAACGGGTGAAGAGTTACCATTGTTGAAAGCAGGGATGAATTTTGACATATTCAATATTACAAACCAAAGTTTTAAATGAAGAATATGATAAAACACTTTCAACCCGAACTTGACTCTTTCATTGTAGGCTTCAATGGGGCAAATAATTAGTTCCATGCTGTACCTGTATGTATCCATCAATACTGATGTGGTAGGAACATAAATGCCTTTGCTCCACTGGGTGTTCATACTAATGTTCATACTACAGTACAGTAGGTTTCTGAAGGTGCAGGTTATGGAAAAAATAATGTAGCTGATATGAACATGGAGTAGTTGTTGATGCTGGTATAAACTATATACAGGAGGCGGTGATATTATGTACTATACAGTACAGTAAGTTTCTGAAAGTGCAGGTTATGGAAAAAATGAAATTGAGTGGTTTAAAGATGTAGCTGATATCAACATAGTGTAGTTGTTGATGCTGGTATAAACTGTATACAGGAGGCGGTGATATTAAACTTGGTTGACTTAGTGTTTTGTGTTTTTTACAGCAGATACTATACTGTACATTTGGATACTGTAAGTTAAATTTTATATACATTGTGCATGATCTGTTTGATTTAATCTGGAAGGCACGAAACTGGTGCATAAGGCTGATTTTGCCCAGAATGAAAAGAAGAGCTGTTTCACACTTGGACTATCATTTAGATTGATGCACATTTAGATTGCTGATCCGAGCGCCGCTGATCCGAGCGCCGCTGATCCGAGGGCCGCTGATCCGAGCGCCGCTGATCCGAGCGCCGCTGATCCGAGCGCCGCTGATCCGAGTGCCGCTGATCCGAGCGCCGCTGATCCGAGCGCCGCTGATCCGAGCGCCGCTGATCCGAGCGCCTGCTGATCCGGCGCGCTGCTGATCTAGCGCCGCTGATCCGGCGCCCTGATCCGAAGCGCCGCTGATCCGAGCGCCGCTGATCCGGCGCGCTCTGATCCGAAAGCGCCGCTGATCCGGCGCCGCTGATCCGAAAGCGCCGCTGATACGAGCGCCTGCTGATCCGAAAGCGCCGCTGATCCGAAGCGCCGCTGATCCGAGCGCCGCTGATCCGAGCGCCGCTGATCCGAGCGCCGCTGATCCGGCGCCTCTGATCCGAGCCCCTCTGATCCGGCGCCGCTGATCCGGCGCCGCTGATCCGAGCGCCGCTGATCCGAGCGCCGCTGATCCGAGCGCCGCTGATCCGAGTGCCAAAACTCCTAAATCCAATACCTAACGTAACCTTATGAAGATACAAAACTTTCTCAACAATTTCTCAGCAATTTCTACCAATTCAAGGTGTAAAAATAATGTTTAAAAAGTTACCGAAACAGCGCACACAATTTGTTGAGGCTAACGTTAAATCAATGATAAGTTAAATATCCATAGTCTATGTAGGGATTGTAGCTGACTTTGTGAGGCTGGCAAGAGAAACGTGACGCTTGAAACACAAGTTTTACAAAGTTGACTATGATAGCATAGCATGTTACTAGGTGTCAGGGGGACTTATTTGATATTTTCCTGATTTTTTGCGAAACTTGATGTCAAAAGTCACATTAAAACAACAAAAAATCGGCCACTTAAACGTTTCAGTCACTAAACGTAAATGCACAGCAATTTACGGAAATATAATTTAAGAACAATTTTACCCTTAAGTACAAAAGTAAAAGGTTATTTTTGGCATTGTCTGCCTATACGTGGAAATTCCCTACCAGGAAGATGGGGTATGACATACAATTTATAAGAATGTGCTTTGCCAATCTGTTCATGAACCTTACACTCTTTATTATTTTATAGAAATATATAAGAATTGTCTTGGATCTGCCTGAATGACATCACACTTTTACACTTTTCAACATACTCGCACAATCTTTGTAATGCAAGAACTTCTAAACAGAAAAGGTTATTAACATGATATTTACACCAAATGTTTCTTTAATAATCCTCAATCATATATTTGAAAATGAAAATTCACGGGAATATTTCTTTAAGAAGTGTAGTTGTTACTATTCTGAAATTTAATTTTTTACACTGGTCATTTTAAAACAAATTTGTGAAATTTTGTAATCTTGTTATTCCCTGTAAAATGTCACAATAATTTGTCTGTTTCTCTTTCTATCATACATGATGGGCATATCGACTGGTCACTGAAATAATCCTTTTTGAATGATGGTTAATCATCAAAGCTATGCAAGAGTAGCGCCCCATAATGCAGGAGCATCCCCCACCCTCAGGGCCGAGCGGTGGTGTGGGTAAGTGAGCGGTTGGATGCCACGCAGTTTCAGGAGGTGAGGGCTATGAGAGGGAGAAATACACCAGAGGGGCTACAAATATTTAAAAGAGATACCGCAGGGGTGTGTGGGTGGACCCCAGCAAGTGTGTCCCCACCCCAGGCATGAATGGGCTCCCACATGGGGAAGGGAACGGAGGCATAAGCTACTAAATACTGCCTACAAAAATGCACTCAGAGATCAGGATATAAATTACACACAGACCGATAGGTTTGGTTGTAAACTTAAAAGTGCTTCTTGTTTCTTTCATGTAATGACTCTTCAGTTGTTACAAAAAAAACATGCCCTCACACTGAGTAAGGCTAGTTCCTTAGGGAAGCTTAAAAATTCTAGTTAAGTTCCGCGAGTTTCTTTTTTTCGGCAGACTCAATAAAACTTAAACTCTGCACAAAATGAGATACATAAATACATTAGCACCCAGAGTACAACTTGATAAATTATGTAAACGTTTAAATCGTATAAGGTAAGGCTCAAATGAGCATTACAAAAAGAACAAACTTTTAAATAACCAGAAAGCAAGCATCAAGCTTCCTCAAAATTGGTTTTAAAGGAGAAGAGTTTAACAGATGGAGGTGGAATAAACAAGAAATTGTTCCCCCCCTCAAGCAGTTTTGTTGCAAACTCCTAAAGAAACTTACTGGGGCATGGGTGGTACTGCTCGCGAAAGTAATAGTTCACCAGACCGACTTTAGAATTTTAGGGTCGCCGGTACAGAGGGGACCTGACCACTTTCCCCACGAGGATACCAAGCCTTTATTCCAAGAAATCCTTAAAATACCTGGCAAGGGGAAACTCAGAAATTGCCAGGTTATATGCCCTTACCCCTATACAAATGGTTCAAGCCTCAGTGCTGAATTTAGAGTTAACAGTGTACCAGCCGGAAAACGGGAGGACTTTGCTCACCTTAAAAAAAAAATTAAAAAAAATACAGTACACTTATAACGCCATAACACTGCATGTCTCCGGTAGCCTCTGCCTGTCCAGGGGTGTAGCCAGCCTTTTGGGTTGGGGATGCCGAGGGAAATATTTGACCTTTTAGCATATTTTCTGGACCTTTTTACCATTTTACCATTTCCATTTTACTTTTTTTGGGTTTGTATTACCATGTTGATCCCCCTCCCCACCCCTCCCCTGGCGACACCCATGCTCTCAAGCTGTTTCCCAATACAAATACAAAACTACAGCCTGGCTAATCTGCCAAAATTATCTTCAAATGCTAGGGAGAAAGTGTGTCAAAACAAAAATACAAAGTTAACTCCTCAAGGCTACCCGCAGCACCTCTATCTACTCTGCCAAGGCGAAAGCCACCCTCCTAGCCTTAAACTTCATAAAACTCTCTTTCCGCCCCGACTTTCTGTCCTCATCATCCTCTGCTCTGGCCCAACCCTCTCATTCTACTCTAAATCCATCCTCACTGGCATCCTCAACATGTCTGCATCCCTGGCTGGCCCAACCCTCTGTCAAACATCGCTCTCCTTTTCCTACAAATCCCCTCTTTCCATCAACAAAAAAAACCTATAATCACACTCTCACCATCAAACCTCAAGACTCCCCTTAGTCGAAAGAATATTATTCCGCCTCCATTCCTCTGGATCTCACCCCTCTCTGCCCCACCATGTCCATCAAGCATCCCTGTCCCCTACACCAAAACTTCTCTCCTCACTATCCTCAATCTCAGACCTTTTCGAAAACAATTCTTACTCAAACATCATCAACTTCCTCCGCAACAACAACCTCTTCCACTACATTTAACTTCCCCCTTTCTACACCTAACCTTACCTCCTTCTTTTTTTGTTCTTTTTTCTGCTTTTCTCCCTTACAAATCTTCCATCTCCTCACTATCCTAACTCTTACACCATAATTTATTAACACCCTCTTGGCACATTTGACTGTTGCAGTTCCATTAAACATCAACAAACCAAACCAACAAAGTGAGCTACCTTTACAATGGAAAAGAATTTGCTCTCTGGACAATTTCTATGTTGACAGCTGGGGTACTTGGGCCTGCACAAAAGAAAAGCAGAAGAAAACATTAATGAGTATAAGAGACCTAGATACCTGACCTTATGTCCCCCTCCTTTCCCTCTCCTCCCCGCATTTTATGAGTATCACTTGGCTTAAACATTACTGGGCTCATTTACAATCAAATGCAATTACAACGGGAAATAAGCTGAGTGACAACCTCCGAGCATCACATAAGCACAATTGCTATTGAAAAAAGTTTATCTTTGACAAGTAACATGCATATAAGCAAGTCAACACACAATGGCATATACTTGCAACATAAAACTTAGTATGTCAATTTCTGTCAAGACTGCAGTTTTAATTGAAAACAAGCACTTACTGCAGTTTTAGTATCAAGGGCAGGAGATTCACATGTTTGCAATTCATTTGAAACTAGATAATGTATGTATTAATGACAGTTTGTGTCTTTGTGCATGCCAGTGTTACTAATATCTGCTTTGTCACAGGATATGACTTGCAGCTGCAGTGATGTTATGCTCAGATATTGGTGTTAATGGTGAACAAGTTTATATCTCGTTTGTTATGGCAGAATGGAACCTTTTTTTTTTTTTTTTTTTTTGGGTGGGTGGGGAAGTGATGTAACCAGAGAGTGGCTATTATTGGCTACTGCACTCAAGATTCAGCTCATAATAGCTTAGACTGTACCTGACACAAACAAGTGCTGTTCTGTACATACTGCTTTAGAGTAGATAAAGAACAAAATAATTTATGACCATCTGTCAGTTTGAATTTCAAAACCTATCATTGTAGAGGGACAATATGCTCATAAGTAATTTATGGATAAGATGAATCTGCTTTGAATTCATATTAAGTTTTGTTTTTAGCTTGATTGATATGGAAAACTTTTGAAAATGTTGTCCAAACTTGACCCCTGGGCCACCAGCAAATATTCTAACCTCATGTTTATCTACTGTAACCAGGGATACCACACAAGGGACTTTAGGTTGATAATACTGCCTTGCTGATAAACAGAGAAAACCTCAGGTTTATTCATTGGAGAAATAAGGTCACAGCCAAGTATGAGGGTTCATCTCTCAATTATTTATAAACAGTGTTAGAATTTTTGCTCCTGTCTTGTCCTCAAGGTGAACATTTAGTGACATTTACAGAAGATGACAAAATAAAGCCCTTTTGGAGAATGTCTCTTTGTTTACAAGCTGAGGGGTGTAAATATCGGTTGGTGTGGGGGTGTTACACCCCCCTCTTTTGTTAAAGCTGTCGGTAAAATTTATGACCTGTCGGTAAATCGAGGTCCACGTTGGTAAAACTTTATCAAAGATGATGGAAACTTTACCAAACAGATTGAAAAAAAATGATATTATGGCACTTGTTCTGCGATTTTGGACCGATGACCTTTTTTTCCATTTTTTCGCTTTTTAAATTTTTGGCATATGGGGGGCCCTGAATGTGGAATGTATTTTGTTGGTAGTGTCAAACTCTTTTGTCAGTAAATTTGAAATCCCCCCCTACCCTTTTTCCTCCTCCAATTAAAAGGGTCTACTGATGCCACTGTTTAGAAGTGCCACAACTTGGGTTGGTACTTGGTACTTCTCTTTTTTGAAGTTCTATGTCAAACCAGGGATTTGTTATTTGCTGGTACAGTACTCGAAGAAATGCCTCACAGCCTTACTTCATTATATCAAAGACATTTCCATATTGTAGAGAAATCGTAAGCTAAGTATTGTAGTAGTATAATCTCAGTGGAAATTTGTTACAAAGATTGGTGTAATTTGCTCATGAAAATCAAGTACATTATCAACAATGCAGCTTGTACAGCAAGTAATAACAATAGTTAGGGGAAAAGATGATGTACAGCTATAAAAAGTGAGGGATTTAATATATGGTATATAGTGAAAGGAAGGAGACCATGGAGACGAGAGCTGGTTGTTTGGAAGGAGAAAAATACATGTATCATGAATACAGACAGGAAAAGAAGGGGAAAGCTTGGTACAATTGACCCCTTTGGTCAGAAATTAGAAGAAAATCAGAAAATGTGTGAATTGTTAATATATTAGCTAGCAGCTTCAAACTTTATCTGGGACTTCTAGCTATTGGTCTGTGTCTGATGTTTAGGGGCTTGAAAATTTGAAAAAGCTATTTGAAAATGTGTGATTGTAAAGATATTGATTAGCAGCTTTAAAGTATACAACTTCTAGCTATTGGTATGTGTCTGATGTTTAGGGGCTTGCAAATTTGAAAAAGCTATTTAAAAATGTATGAATTGTTGATATTGATCTTAGCGGCTTCATGTTATTTGTGGGACTTGTATCTATTGGTCTGTGTCCAATCTTTAGGGACTTGAAAATAAAATAAAAAGCCATGCAATATTTTCTTCTATCATATCCAACCTGTATCAAACTATACTTGTATACCTCGCCCTCTGGAGTCTACATTGAAGACTCTCTTGAGTCTATTTTCAACCCTTTCATCACTGAAACTATCTGTAATTTTTCATGATCATGTGATCATAGTATGCTTCAAATTCTCTAGTATTTTGCTTTCAAACCTCTTTTTAAATATTATAAACCCTCAATCATACTCACTTATCTTTTTTTATTTTACAGATTTCTGTCAAGTCATCATAGATGAAGGATTATATTCTGTATATAAAGATATCTGCAGTTGAAGATTGGTAACCAGACTAACAGTAAATGAATGTGATGGGCACATGGTCACAATATGAGTATTCAATACTTCAGTGTATAAATACATTCATGTTAACCTGACATAGGATTTCTCCTGAAAGAAGGAGAAAACAAACTTCATCTCTTAACTGATTAGAAAAATTGATAAAACAACTGAGGAGCGAGTTAACATATCTCTATCAAGCCCTGTATCAAACGAGTCCTAGCTGCTGGGGTGTATTCCATATGTATGAGAGTGGAAAGCTACAATATTGCCATGGCTGAACCAGAGCCGGAACCAGAGATTATTGCTCCAACTAGCAATAGGTTAACAAGAAATGTAAGTCAAGCCACACTGCCTAAAATGTATTTGCAGAACCAGTTCCAGATATTGAAAAAGCCCTGGAATTGTATGGATGGGGCTGGAAGTTTCACATCTATTTTGTCGGTACCTTATTTGCAATCCTTGCCTTGTATTCATGCATCAGTTTAATTCGTCTCAGGAAGAAAAGACTTATGGGTAAAGGGTATTTTATTGCCCTCAATGTCATCATGGTGGTAATGGGTTTATCACGTACAGTTTATTTGTTTGTAGATGCATACAACTTTGAGATGCTGTTTTCTGCACCAGTGGCTTATATGCTACTTGGGATGGGATTTCCTTGCCTTACATCAGCTTTTAGCATTCTATTCCTTGCACTTTTGCAATCCACCAGGATTCAGTTGGTACCACCCAGTATTCAGAAACCTTCATACCTGGCAATAGTAATCACTGTTCATTTTTTAATATCCTTTGTCGCTGACCTTTTGCTAGGGTTTTTTTCTAGTGCATTTTTCCTAACATTGATTTGTCAGCTCTCCTTCGTAATCTGGGGACTCAACTCTGAGCATAAGTTTATGTGCATTTTTAAAAGATTATACAAGTCAACTATTCGCCAATATCGTGATTTGGTCAGACTTAGTATCACCAAAGGCCCAATGATTATGGCAGCAAGATCTGCCAATATGAGAATACCTAGAAATTCGTGGGGGAGTGCTATTAAGCTTACTCTTGGCATTGCCTTTATGGGTATCCTTACAGCCCTATTACAGGTGTATGGTATTGTGGTTGTCTATGGACCTGTGGGTGGAAACATACCAGAGCCGTGGCCATGGTATGGATACCAGCTCCTCTTTCGGCTGGTAGAGCTCGCCATGTGCTTTTCCATGAGCTACGTTGCCACTCAACCTTTCAGGCATACTGCAGATGGGAAGGAAAAGCCTTCTATTTGTGCTCGTATTTGCCATATGATCTGTGGAGAAAGGTGTTCTTGTAAAAAACAGAGTGACTTTGATCATATTTATGAGGAAAGTAGAAAATTTGAAGAGGAAAATCCAAATTATTTTCTCCCTAAAACAGAGCTTAACAACATGGATGCCAAGACAGCTAGTTTCTTGCAAAAGGAAACTCAAATTGAAGACCAGTACTTCAAAAATGGGGACCAAGTGTTGAAGTGATGTTTTAAAACGTATTGAGAAATACCCAAATTCATCAGTATCTTTGAGAACAGTAACCTCATTTTGACCAAAATATGTAAAAAAGGTAACCAATTTCACTTATCCTTCAGCTAGGGAGAAAGTGGGCTTCTGTACAAAGAATTTACTAGCTCTGTCAAATGAAACGTTTATAATTATCACTTTTTGCATTCCATTGACTGAACTTTAACCAGGGCGGAATTTGCCCACCAAAAGTATGCTAAGCTGCAAAAAATTACCTACAAAAGATACAAATTCTGAAGAAAAGAAAAAAGAAGTGGGGGGGGGGGAGGGCAAGTTCATTTCCCCACCTAAAATCCAGCCTATGAAGTGAACATCTGTTCTCTGCATTGATTCCAGCTAGAAATCTGAGCTGAGCCCTCTAAAAGAATCAAAAATCACATCCCATTCCATTTTTCTTTTTATGTATGTAAATTACAAATTGTTTTGAAATAATTGTGTGAGTTAAAGTCCAACTAAAAAGACAAATGTAAAAGTTTGATGTGTGTTACATCATTACAATAGAATCTCTGACTGAAAGTAGAACGTAGGAAGTAATTCAAGACTGGATTTCTTGGTCCTTGACATTTTTAAGTTGTTACATTTTGGTCATTCAAAATCATTAAGGGTGCTACATCCAGTATCAATTGCCCGTATCCAGTCCCATATCTGTGTTTTTGTGTACTTGACCTGCCCCACAAGTTGTTGCGTTACACTATAATAAAAATGAGTTCTAGTCATATCACAAACTTAAAGGACTAGTTGCACCTATAGTGTTCAGAAAGAGTGTCCTATTCTGAGTGAAAGACTCTTTAAATTTTGTAAAAAGTCAACTTAATTTCCAAGTTACCGCATGATAAATGTTGCAAGATTTTGGATAAATATTTACAGAATTAGTGAGTGGTCAACTGCTTGAAGCCTGTTGCTTTTCTATATGCAGCTTTTGCCACAAGATGGAAACAACACTTAAGAAAAGGGAAAATGATTCAACTGATGATAACATGAATTGCATTTGCTAATTATCAAGGCCTCAAAATTCAAAACAGCTGTGAAATAGTCAATTTTAAGTTATTTTAAACAAAAAATACTTGCTAATTTTAATTATTCTCAATAGACCTTTAAGTTGATAAACTTCAGAGTTTATGCATTATTTATTCAGATTTTACTAATGCCTAAAGAAAATGTTACAAAGCTAAACTAGAAGACAAAGTTTGTTTGAATGGAGAAACTCGTGTTCAATCAAACTTGGCTGGTCAGTCAAAGGGATTTAGTTTGTCCAGGACTAGTTGCACTGTTTCAGGTTTTTTTGTTGCCGATCAATCAATGTGCCTTATTGCCTGAAGTCCAAATCTTTCTGTGACATTGTACTATTTTTATATACGGGGCTTTCCATAGATTAGGTGTCCAGCTTTTAACATATTTGGTACGTCGGTGACGTTACTAGAATCAGCCAAAGAAATTGTCATTATCTTTTGATTTTTGTTGAAAATTAAGAGTTAATTGAAAGCATGCTTTGTGGGATGACTTGTATGCATTAATGTTTAATGTACAAGATTATCACCATTTTCCAATGATCACATTCACACATCTTTTTATTATGATTTTTGTTCTGTTTTTATACATAAACTATTCACCAAACAACTATTCTAAAGGTATAGCAGCAAAAATGGTGGTAAGTTGTAGCACATCCATTGTTTATAAAATGGTCAAATTTGTAATGCTTAACAAACCTGCACCCTGTACAATTGTTTTTGTTAAAAATGTAATATTGTACTAGTGTACATTCTTAAAAAAAGTTATTTGTGAGTAACATTATGTATCAAAGGTACAAAAACAAATGAATACAGCCTGTTGTGAATGAGTCGTAGGTGAAAGGTTAAAATGTTTAGATACTCGAAAGCGGTGTTTAGAGTGTGCATGAGGGTAGCATGCTACTAATCAAGCGTTGATCCGCAGGCCCAAAATTATAATATAAAAAAAACCCACAAGAAGGCTGAATAAATATTTTTGAGGGGCTGCCATTTTATAAAGGTACAAGCTCGAGACATGTAAGTTTCGGTGGTATGTTAAAAGGAATGTTTGACAATAATAACAATAGTGTCCAACATTCATAATGCGTTAATTACAACTTTACTTCATATGTTGTCAGAAACGCCATACATGTTGTACTCCTGTCAAATTCTAAGGCAGCAGCTCGAGATCAGTGCCATGAACTTGACTGGACCTGGACAGGAAGTGAAAAGAACACCACATTTCACTTTTCTCTTTTCAAAAAATGTTTAGAGAACAAGGCAGGGGCGACTCCTCTGCCGTTAGGACCGCCATTTAACGTCTTCATTCAATGGACGATGAGTGCTACTTCTTCCAATGGCCGGATGAGGGGTGCCACAGACAATACACTGCTGTCCTCAATTCAGGTGTATCTAACTGCATAGCTGTGGAGAATCTCCTAGTTGTGTGTTTTACCAACTGAGCTATCTATCCTATAAATACTGAATATTTTATCATGTAGCAAGTAGTAAAGTTAAACTAATGTTGTCAATGCAGGTTATTTACTACCTGTTGACTTCAGGCCACCCAAAAGAGCCAAAATCTCAAGTGAACCCCTGAATTTAACCTCACCAATAAGGTGAATTTAACCTCACCAATAAGGTGGATTTAACCTCAGTCAATAAGGTGAATTTAACCTCAGTCAACAAGGTGAATTTAATCTCACCAATAAGGTGAATTTAACCTAAACCAATAAGGGGATTTTAACCTCACCAATAAGGTGAATTAACCTTACCAATAAGAGGAATTTAACCTCACCAATAAGGGGAATTTAACCTCACCAATAAGGTACTTTTTTTTCCTCATAAAAACCCCAAAACTTCCCCCTTCCCGTAAAAAGACACCAAACTTGATGCCTAAGGTTTCAATGGGGCAAATGGTTCCATACTTACCTGACTGTATACACAGTGCAGGTTTATGTTGCTGTTTACTTCATTACAAACAGTAGGTGTAATGTATTAGTATCACACATGATTTGGTCTTGTGATGAGATAACAACATCCATGAGCTGCATTCAAGATGACTACATTCAAGTATGAATGATGGAAATAATGTTGTTAGTTTGCAAGTGGTTTATTGCATGTGTTTTATTCATTGTTTTTTATCAACATATTGATGTGTTAGAATAATTAGCGCTCTTGTTAATATTGTTTTTGTTTATGAAATATTCCCATGGGTTTTTTTTTGTAATATCCCATTTGAAAAGAACATACGTTTAGAGCCAATTTGGTACAAAAATCAGGTTGATATCATATTCCGTTTAGGAGATATGATATTTAAAGATTTCCTAGTGCATTTTAAAGTTTTTGTACAGTATGATGAATTTGTGTTTGATGATGTCATAGAGACAATTCCATTGCAAATAGTTTATGTATTTCTTTAAATGTTAATCGGTTATTTCTGTATATGATTATAAACAATTTTCCAATTGTTATTTAAGTAGGGGTATAATTTACATACAATTAATGTATATGAATACCTAACTTTCATCAAAAATTTTTCTTGTAGGTTTTACTTATAAAAAAGGATGATAGATTTTTATAAAATACATAAACTTTGTGGGAGAATATGTTGCTGTGATGTCATACTGAGCCTTTTCCTGTTATTTATTGGCATTTTTTGTGAACCTTGAACATCTCCTGGTAGGAATAACATATCAACATGATTTTTGTACTAAAATGTTTCTAAAATTGTTCTCTTTCCTATGAAAGGTTACAAAAATACATGGGAATATTTCTTTAAAAACATGGAAATATTCCTTTATTATTAACAAAAATTTACAGGGTACATTGACATGGTAGTGGTGAAAAAGTGAAGTGTTTTGTATGCTTAGTCATTTTGTTTTGTGTTATGATTTTACTTATTATGATGTATGTTTGAAAAGGGAATTTATGTATGATTGAGAATTGAATTTGATATTTAGTAGGTATATGAATAAAAAGTGAGTTTGGTACATAGTGAATCAGACAGGCATGTGATTGAGTATATACAATCAATTTATTCGTTTTTTCAATCGTGATTTAGTGGATAGAAAGCAGTGTCAAGTTGTCTTGTAAATATTTAAGCCTTTGATGACTATTGGAAGTCATTTTCCAGTTTATTTGACGGTGTTTGACCATATTTGTGTGAGAGCTGCTCCACTGACCTTCACATTATTGTGGATAAGGATTCAAAACCAGGGATTCCTATATTTAAGAAAAATTTGTCTTCAAAATGGGGTTATCAGCTACTGATGACTTCACAGATTTGCATAGTTTTGGAGTTTTAAAGGATACAAACTGAAAAAGCTGTTAAAAGAAATAGCTTTTGTGGCTGCAATTCGATGTGAATTTCTATGTTTTTTACTATTTCCAATACATCTTTAAATTACCTTGGCTCTGTTTCCTGAAATTGTCGCCGAGCTGGGCTGCATTGGGGAATTGAAATTTTAGACGGCAATTCCCTGGTTATTAACTTGTTATTGGGTAATACTGTGTTGTTATTGGGAAATACCAATTACTCAAGGGTGAAAGATCTTAGAGTGAAGTATTGGAAATAATGGATGGTGCAGACATGCATGTTCTGTTTGCACATGAGGCTTTTAACAATTTTTAATGTAATATTTTTAGTGCTGTAATATGTAAAAAGGCTTGCCACTTTAGTTATTTTTGTGAGTTATATTGGAATGACTCTGGCTGAATACATTCACACCTTCTGTATATTTATTAACTTTTTGACATTTTTTATTCCTCTGTGTTACAAACTTTTGTATTCTGTGTGTATATTTTTAAACTGATGTATCATGTATTATGTATAAAGGCATGCCACATTTGCCATTTCCTTGTGAAATATCATGCACTCAAACTGAAATACATGAGTATGAAGTTTGATATATTCATTTACTTGTCATCTTTTCGGAAGAATTATGCAGGAAAGTTAGTTAAAGGATTAGTTCAGGGGTCAAACATGTTTATTTTATATAAAAGATGACTTCGAAAGAAACAAATAGTGAAGAAAGCTTTCAAAAATCTTATTCCGTTAAGGAGAAATTATTCGACGTATTAAGCACCCCTGCTCTAATATGCGCCCACTCAAACATTTTTTGACTGATTGCATCATTTATTTGATTTGTTTGAAGACTTAAAGTAAGTTTTGTTACATTTTGCTTATTTTGCGTCCGACGCTGACGGTGATGGTGATATTTAAGTTTAAAGTTTGGTATCACTTGTGTAGAAACGACTGAAATCAAACTGGTTGTGATGTCATAGCCTCAGATTCCTTAAAGTCTTTATGTATTCTATCATATTTTGTCCTGCGATTTTGGGGCTTAAAAACCATAGGATATATTAAAAAGTAGTAAAACTGAATCTAGGAAGGGTATTTATAATATACCACCTGAAAGTTTGAGGAAAATAATTTAAATAGTGAAAACATTAAATAAACTTTCTTAAAAATACATAAAGACTTTGATGAATCTGAGGCTGTGACATCATAATTAGTCTGATTTCAGTCATTTCTACAGAAATGATACCAAACTTTAAACTTGAATATCTCCTTAATGGAATAAGATTTTGCAATGCTTTCTTCACCATTTTGTTCCTTTTAAAGTCCCCTTTCATATATGATGGACTTGCTTGACCCCTGAGCTAATCCTTCAACAATTAGGTTGAGACATGTCGTCCTATTTGAATAAGAAACATATTGGTGGTAGTGCATGCCCAGCCATGCAATTAGTCATAAATATTTGTATGATGTGTATTCTTCAAGGTGAAATCAAATGTAAAATTTTTACCAAAATCAGCAAAATGACAAATTTGAGAATAAATAGTACAAAAAAAGTAAATGTATAATTTCATTATCAGCTTTTAAAATATTGCAACACCCCAGTTCTGGTCCTCTGGATGTGGCACACATACCTCCTACTACACATACCAGCGACAGTTTCAAAGAGTTGCAAGTATTAAAAAATATATAAAAAAGAAGTTCTATAATAAATTCAATTTTGCCAGAAAATCCACACAAACAGACAAATGGGCTGTGGAAGGTGCACGAAAATGGGGTAAAGACTCCCATCAGATGCTGTCCAGACTGCATTATGTAAAATTTGCTTTGGGCGAGAGATTTCAAATTTGTTTGATTTGATGTATTTGCACTGTAAATACATGATATGCAAATCAGATGCACAAAAAATAAAAGCTAAAAACAAGTGCAAATTTGTACATGACAGTCGAGTGCTGGGATAACACAGACAAAGTGTGCTGACTTATTTTTTTATTATGATACCATTGTCTTAAAAATAAACCCCCTAATGCTTAATTTTTATACAGTATAATTTATCCTGTTATTTTGCATAAAAACTCAAGCACAAAATACTTGTCCAAACAAGGTTTCAGTGTTAGACTCAAGGGCCCTAATCTTTGAGCCCCTTCCCTGAAGGATTTTGAATCTATACATACCATGGCCCCGAGTCCCAACACCAGTTTGAGAATGGGGCCAGCAATCTGAGCGATGGCGAAACACGGGGTAAAAGTGGCCACTGAGTAAGGAGGAAGACAGGAACAGGAGGTCATTACAGAACTCGTTCCTTGAACAGAACTCGATCCTGAATTTCTGTGCCTGGCATTTCAGTTACCGCATGTGGCGGTTTGAAATTTCCAGTTTATTTCAAAATTATTTCACTTCACGGTTTTTACAAAATTTGCCCTCTAAAGGTGTGAATTTTGACAATTTGTTAAAAGATTTAAGCATTGAACATCGAAATTGACGCTATATTTCCATGTAAATTCATTTCGAAGTTAAGAAATCAGGAGCAGCATTTTAACCAGGGAGCTGTTACATTGACTCCCTGTTTCAACAATAAAACTTCCTCCCCGTATAATGGCAACACGGGGAGAGTTTTACTTGAATATGATGAATTTGTCTTTTGGGCATACAGAAACTTGTAAAGTGTAGTTCTTGTATATTCATTAGTAACCATCGAATACTTTCATTTAGTCATTTCAAAGAAACATGAGTTTATGTGTACGATTATATCGTAATTGCTATAGCCGTGACCATTATCTTTGGAAAATACTTTTCGCAGCGCGTGTTTGCTTTACGTAAGTATGCTCGATGGTGCATAACTCCTGTTACGTATATTCATAAGTAACCATTGAATAATTTCATCGTGAGTCATATTCATCATATTCAAAGAAACTTGAGTTTATGTGTATGATTATCACGTAATTGCTATTGCCTATCATTATCTTTGGAAAATACTTTTCGCAGCGCGTGTTTGCTTAACGTAAGTATGCTCGATGCTGCACAACTCCCATCACGTATATATTCATAAGTAACCATTGAATAATTTCATCGTGAGTCATATTCATCATATTCAAAAAAAAAAGTTTATGTGTATGATTATCTCGTAATTACTATTGCCTATCATTATCTTTGGAAAATACTTTTCGCACTGCACGTGTTTGCTTTACGTAAGTATGCTCGATGGTGCATCGTCCTCTAGACACAAAGAGTCCTTACGCGTATATTGCACTGGTGAACGGGAATGGCGTTAAACGCAGGATTGTTTATCCAGGGAGTTGGCATTGGAACTCCCTGGTTTATTGAAATGGTGTCAAGGGAAGCAGGTTACGCTACTGGGTCGGCAAGATTTTAAATCACCCAGAATTACGCTGCTGAAAATGGTGCTATTTTTACGATTTCTGCACCAAATGAAATAATTAAACCAGATTTCAGGGTATAATTGATCCAAGTAAGAAGTCCTTGATGTTCAAATGTTAATTTAAAAAATTACAGCATTTTGTTGTTGTTGAGTTGTCTCAACTACCTGTGTGGCCGAATAATTGCGTAATACCTTTTCAACTCGTTGAGCGTCCTTCGAACGGGAAGAAAACGACACTGGCAGCTTCATCCCATCCATGTTTCAAGGCGTGCTTTCTTCAAACGTGACCTTTTGAAAGAAACTTTATCAAATAGATCAGAATTTATAACCCATTGCAGTCATTTAACACCTTACTGGAACAGAGGTGGCGGGCGGGGGAGGAGGGGGGGGGGGGGCTATTGCTTTGCGCCCCCACACTTTTCACATTTGAAAAAAGCCAGGCCTTTACATCTGCCAAACTTTATTTTCCTCTTATAATTTGGTCAAAACTTTAATGAAGTCCTTGCGTAGTGTTCGAGCCACCCGAAGTATCAGTAGCTACCCATCTTTGAAATGGGGCCCAATGAAGCTCATGAGGTAAACCCAGACGCTCGTCATACACACTGACGTTCCCTCCAACTTCTTTACAAATTTATCAGTGCCAGTTTTCTAAAAAGATCAAACTTGAGTGTTCTTTCAAATATCTAAGATAAGTTCTTTTAGTACAGTATTATATCTGATCTCTTTGTTGAAAAGTTGCTACGTAGAAAATAGCTACTCAAATACCAGTGATGGGGCACCTCTTATTTATCCAGGAAAAACGATGTCACTGACATGCCACTGACGCTGAAAACATACGTGTGAATTTGGATTCTGCAGGCTTGATTTTGAATCATGTCAAATATAAAATGATATACCGAATTTAATTGATATTATGCAACTGAGAATTCCGATTCATGATCAATAAGCCTACTAATCGTGAGGTAAATATTTTCGATTTTGGAGAATTATGATCTAAAAATTTCCCAGTTTTTGTAGGTCTTTGTATGAAATTTTCCTATTTTTCCGCTTTTGGTCCTAAAAATGTTACCATTAATTTTCTGACCGAAAAAGAAGAAGAAGAAATATTCCGGTGAAGTTGCCAGGGACACATTAATGCACATGAAGTTATACAACTACCGTACCTAAGGGTATGACAGCCCCCTAGATAATACAAATTTCAGTTGGTCAATTTCAAAACGTTGGCCTAGTATTGAAACAAAATTGTTGGAAAATTCATATGGTTTGCCTTTTATGTTTATGTTTCTTCACAAAATAGAAAAACTTTTCAAAATGTTTTGGATAGAGTCATAGTTGCTTGTCCCCCCCTCCCCTCCCCCACCCTCCCCCTTCCTTCCCACACCCTTCTCTCCACACACACACACACACTTTCTTGGTAAAGTTAAAAAAGCGCACACTTAAAGAGGTACATTATTCTTTCAAAGTGACACAAACAGACAAACATGTGGAAGCTGTGAAAGGGTCCCAAATTTCGATGGTGGAGCACCATTAATATGTGGTCGAGGGAAAAACTATACCGTTGGACCCTTGTCACTGATCAGCTGAAGACCGAGTGTGAATGTCATGACCAATATATCAAGTTTAATTTATTTTCTGCAAGAAAATGATGAAAAGCCCCTGAACCAATCTAACGACCCCTTATTTGCTTAATACATTATTTGGGACTGTCTCATTAAAGTTTCGGATTCATGATAAACTGATAAATGTATTCTCCCAAATTTTGGTTCTAAATATCTTGATCTAAGAGTTTTGTGGCTGCAAAAATATAAGTGTCACTAAAATTTTCAGACCGATAAAAGTTGGAAATTTTTGGGGAGGGGGAAAGGGGTGGGGTGTGGGGAGATTTCCCCTAAAGCTATAATGCTGTCGTACATGCTTTCAAAATACGTCAATCGAAAAGTTCCTCTTATATCCTGTGTACCCCCCCCCTCCTCTCATTAGATTCACATATCTTCCGCCTCCCCTGCCTACAGGGCTTCGCGCATGGACTCCACAATTTCACCCGATTTTTCTCAATTTGTATAGGAAATTTATTTCTACTCCGCTGCTCTGCCTACTAAGAAGTGGTAACCCTAATATCAGAATATACGAGTATATTTTAGACCAGAGCTTCACCCATGAACCCCACAATTTTGCCCGAATTGTCTCCCCTTTCAGGGAAAATTTTCAGGCTCATGCCTGTTTATAAACGGCAGTAGCGTATCTATATAAGGGGTGGGTAAGGGGGGGGGGGCTATTGATGGATAGTAAATTCCGTAGGCCCCCTTTCCCATGTTTATTGTTATCATCAAAACCATAAATATAATTCAGTGAAATATGAAACAGAAATTATAAATGTTGGCATTTTCTATTCGTGTCGACTGAATTATTGTTAATTTTATATCAAAAATCCTCGGTTTTGGATTAAACAACCTTTCATTTTAGGACCAAAATTCTCCAATTTGCGGTCAAAAATTGTTAAATTTTGCATTTCAAGATCTGCCCTTTCAAGCTTTTGCCACAACTCCATTCCTGTTTTTATCCATACCATAGTATGAAGGATAGGGTCACACGCTAGCCAGCTGACCGGCTTTTGTACATGTCGTAAACATGGTCCCACATTTAAATGACAGATCCTAATGGGAGTTATGATTACATAACGTTACACATGCCGCCATTTTGGAAAGGAATGACCTTGGGTGGTCTCTAAGTTTTAAGTCAAAAATCTTCACTTTTGGACTACAAATCTTCAATTCTTCGACCAAAAGTTACAATTGAGGGTCAACTATATTGAAGTTTGGACTAAAACCTATAACTTGGGATCCGCAAAAATCTTCAATTTTGTACCGTGTTGTTCCAAAATCTTCCTGTAGGCGGTGTGTTTCAAGACATTAAGTTATGTCATTATATCAGAAATTGTGTGCGTTTGTGTAGGGGGGGGGGGAGGGGTAGGGAAGGTCATCTGCCCCACATAAATTAAGGTCCTGGTTTTAATAATCCAAGTCGTCTTTCGCAGATTAATATTTCGTCACAGTCGAAGTGTCATCGCTCGTCAGTTTTTCCCAGCGGATTGACCTGTTGAATGCCTGACAGCCTAATCCATTTACACCTACATATGCCAATGCGTATAGCCGGATAGCCAATGTGTATAGCCAACAGGCCGATGCGTATAGCCAATGCGTATATAACCAATGCGTATAGCCAATATAGCCAATGTTCATAGTATTTTTTTTTTATCTTAACTTGCTATGGTGCAGATGACTCACAGGGCGTAATAAAAACCTTCTTGAGTTTCGTCCGTGGCACTATTGAATGGTGTCCATGTCCCTACCAACTGTATTTGCCCCATTCCAGAGTCATAAATCCTGGGAATATTTAACATAATAGGTTTTGAAGAAAAAACGGTGTTGGTGAACACTGTCTGACTGTTGGGAAAATATATGCATAATTGATTAAAGTAAGGCATTAAAATTTCAAATGGTGGATCTGCAAACAGTCAGTTCATAACTGGTTATCAAAGGCCATGGGACATTAAAGAGGGAGGCTCGTCTCATTAAAATACGGTAAAATTGGGGGATGCGATATTTTGACGTCACTTCCGCTTGTGGACGCAAGATCCGATCCACTGTCTGTTTGTACCACAGTACAGCCAGCCACTAGCATGTACGTTGTGTGTGCCGAGTAACATACACAGCGCATTACCTTACTGTGACGAGAAACTTAAGGAGGGGTTTTTTTAATGCATTTTTGTCAGAAAGCGAAATGAAATATTAGTATTATAATACTACGATAATAGTCACCAAATGAAAATTACTGGGAAAAAAAAAAAGATGAAAGCAAAAGTTGCAATAAACGATTCTACCGGAGCTCGAACTCACGACTTTTGATTTGAAAAAAATTGCTTTAAATCGCCATAACCAACTGGGCTAACTCGTGCAATTACCTTCAAAGCGTTTTAAATAACTATATACCTTGCAATACGAGACAACGAATCGCACAGCAAAATTTCAACCAATCAAAAAATTTGAATGGAATTCTAAATGTTTTGCACATATGACGATTTCGCCTCTTTAATCCTTGCTATGCTATGCGAAATGCTGTAAAATGGTCAATTGTTAATCCATCTTGATGGAACGTTGTACTGCATATTTTCTTTCCAATTAAAGCTAAATGTCAGGGTTTTAGGAAGCTTTTAAAAAGTAAGGGGGGGGAGGAGGTGCTTTCCCAAGTCATATGCAAAAGTCCGCCTCTGTTTGTAGACAATAAAGTGGCCTGGAAGGGCACTTTATTTTTAGAAAAAGGCACTTTTCCAATGGGACCACATTCCCCCGTACATGAGATGGCAAAAATCGCCCATTTTCCTACTATTAAGTCAGTAATTAAGAGAAATTTCTAAGATTATATGCTATCAACAAATTAATTTAGCATTAATCACGGAAACTAATTCTTGTAAGCGTGTGCGCACTTACACTGAGGTATATGGGGATATATTGCTGCTACCAACTTTCCAGGCTACCGTATAATATATAGCAAAACCGATGTAATGAACGTGGGCAGCGGACCGATTGGTTTAATCCTTTAAAATGGGCTTTCAGACAAAAGATTTGAAAAAATGGGAAAGAAAGAATGGTTAAAGGTGAACTAGACCCATATTTCAGGGTGTCTTTTTGGTGAATTTCCAAATCTTCATTTACCTGTTTTACCTCCCTAAGTGAAACAATTGTATTGTTTATGAATCTCAGAAAACTTTACTTTGTATAAATATTTGTGTTGGAGAAGTTTTGAGGCTCTTTAAAAGGATCGAAAAACATTTGTGGGTCTCTGGAAAATTATGTCCTCACTTTTTGGTGTAGTGCCCCTTTAATATAATTAAACGAGATTACATGAGGTCACGATGCAGATGTCAAATGCCAATGAATGCAGGAAAGACGCGGGAAAATTTTGAATATTTGTTATTCTGGATTTAATCAATGCACTTCGAAGACGTCTGAAGCTTGCTGTCTATTAGGCGGGAAAATCAACCTCTTCGGAAAAGGTAATTAATGCTTAAATAATTTGTTATTATATCATAATCTAAGAAAGAACAAGTTACCATGTTTTTTCATTGTGACTTACATGTGCTTTCCCTGGAATATGCCTAAAAAAAGTGAAATACAAGTGAAATGTTTTTTGTTATCATAATTCTGAGTATTAGCCCTAATTAACGTTTATTGACAAATATCTTTGATTGTACTAATACAGTCTTTGATTCCCCTCGGTTGCAGATTTTTGTTTCCCTAACTGTATTTTGAAGTTCGTAGATTAATAATAATAATGCAGTAGGCTATAAGGCAGGACTGTAGCTAGCGGAGGAGGAAGGGGGGGTGGAACCCCAGATTCTTCGCCGATTGTGAATTTATACACGTAAGATTTATGCATAACATGGGAAGCGTAAGGCATTTTGCTCCCCCCCCCCCCCGCCTCCAGATCTACCATGCCCACGTTTCTCATATTTTGCCCTCTAGAAAGTTTGTGTTATAAGAGCCAACATCCGTTAAATTTACCGATGCAGTTTTGTACAAAGTCGCATACTTTTTGCCTTAGACCTATACACTGTCAATCAGATCAAATGAAAACCCATATTCTCCATAAAGCGATTTAACACTGATTTTAACCTTAAATTACCCATATTCTCCATAAAGCGATTTAACACTGATTTTAACTTTAAATTACCCATATTCTCCATCAAGCGATTTAACATTGTGATTTTAATCTTTTCCATTTTTTCAGAGACGTTTTGCTGTCTGATAGGCGGGACAATGTCAATGAATGCAGCAAATTGAGTTTAAAAAGCTAAAAAGACGCACGTAATTTAAATCATTTGTTATTCCGGATTTGTTCATGGCACGATCGGAGACAGCTTATCTGCATGCAGTCAGGCTGGGGCAATACATGCAGGAAATGAATTTTATATAGCAAAGGACGCGAGAAATTTTGAATATTTCTTTTTTATTTTGGATGATCATGGTTCTTTGGAGACAGTCTGCAGGGCAACCAGGCTGAGAAAATCAAACTCTTTTGGAAAGGTAATGCTTTTTTTTTTTATATACATATAATAACATGATCTAAGAAATAATGATTTATTATGTTAATCAATGGTTTTTATAAAAGAAATTTGAAAAATATGTAGACCTAAGTGTTATTTTTCTAAAAACCAATGGATACGTTAGAAAAGTACACAGAATCCAGTACTATAATTTACCACCTGAAGCGAGTTTGAGCAAAAATAAATTTTCTTCGAAAGAGAGTGCCAACATTATACAGTTCACTTATTACACTAGTCATTTTTAGCTTGACTATTCGAAGAATAGTAGAGCTATTCTGCTGCCCCCTGCGTCGGCGTCCGGTACAGTTTTGGTTAAAGTTTGCATAACTAAAGTTATGAATGATGTACATTGTACTTGGCATATGGGTAGACGGCATGGGTACTGATCAAATGAGCATGATTGGAGGGTGGTGTGTGCATACTAATTAGCTTATTTGCATAACAATGAAAATATTGTTCATGTTTTGGTTAGAGTTTTTGGTTGTAAGTTTTTTGTTAGTTTTTATAACTTATGAATGGTGTACATTCATGTGACTAGGCATAGGGTAGAGGACATGGGTACTATTCAAATGAGCATGATTGAGAAGTTGTGGGTGCCTATTAATTAGCTTATTTGCATAACAATGCAAATAATTGTCTCTATGATATCTCTTAAATTAAAGTGGATGTGGGGATTTTGTTTGCACAAATGATCATATATGTAAAGAGTATTGTCTACACTTAATGATGATGTGAAGTGTGCATATTAATTAGGTTATTTGCATAACAATAGAATCGCATAAAATATTTAACCTTAGATAATAACTTGTTACTTGTTACAGGGATAGAGAACATGGGTACTGTTCAAATGAACATGATTTGGGGTTGTGTGTGCATACTAATTAGCTTATTTGCATAACAATGACAATATATGTCAAATTAAAGTTTTGGTTAAAAGTTTTTGGTTAAAGTTTTCATAACTTATGTTATGAATGGTGTACATTCATGTAACTTGGCATAGGGTCACTGTTCAAGTGATCAAGATTAGGGATTGTGTGCACACTAATTAGCTTATTTGCATAACAATAAAATATTTGTATCTGTGATATCTCTTAAATTAAAGTGGATGTGGGGATTTTGTTTGCACAAATTATCATATATGTGAAGAGCATTGTCTACACTTAATGTTGAGATGAAGTGTGCGTTTTAATTAAATTTCTTGCATAACAATGGACTTTGGTACAAACTTTTTAACATTTATGAGCGCATAACTTAAGTTATAAATGGTGTACATTCATGTAACGTGGTACATGGGTAGAGGACATGGGCACTGCTCAAATAAGCACGATTTGAGGTTGTGTGAGCATATTAATTAGGTTATTTGCATAACAATAGACTCGTACAAAAATTTTAACATTCATTGACGTATAATTTAAGTTGTGAATGGTTTACATTAATGTAACGTGGCACATGGGTAGAGGACACAGGTACTGTTCAAATAAGCATGATTGAGGGTTGCGTGTGCATACTAATTGACTTATTTGCATAACAATATAAATATAAATATTTGTATCTATTATATCTCTTAAATTAAAGTGGGAGTGGAGATTTTGTTTCACACAAATGATCATATATGTAAAGAGTATTGTCTACACTCAATGGTGAGGTATAGTGTGCATATTAATTAGGTTATTTGCATAACAATAGACTTGGGTACAAAATATTTAACCTGAGATAATAACTTGCTATTTGGTGCAGTTGTAGAGGGCATTGGTACTGTTCATTTGAGCATAATTGCGGGATTGTGTGTGCATAATAATCAGCCTATTTGCATAGCAATGAAAATATTTGTATATGTTTTATCTCTTGAATTAAAGTGGGTATGATGATTTTGCTTAAACAAATAATCATACAGTATATGTGAAGAGCATTTGTCACACTTAATGGTGAGGTATAGTGTGTATTTGCTGCAATATGCATGTTTGGCTGATGGCTTACTAACTTCACATTTCTAGTTTTGTCATGATATTGACATTCCTGACATGAAAAACAATCAAATGTTAGTCTTCAAATGAATAAAGAAGCAAATAAAAGTGTCCTCGCTTCTAAAGAATGTTAAATTAGGGGTTTGGGAAATATAAGCAATAAGCAGAATGTGGGGTAGAAGATGACATGATGATAAAGTAGCTGAAGGAATTATAATGAGGTCATGTGGGACAGGGTGGAATTGTATGTTATGGCAGGGTGCGGTGGGATGTTGGTCAGGATGTGTTGGCATGTTAGACATGGTGAATTGGCATGTGGAACAGGGTGGGTTGGCATGTGGAACAGGATGGGTTGGCATGTGGAACAGGGTGGGTTGGCATGTGGAACAGGGTGGGTCGACATGTGGGACAGGGGGGAATGACATGTGGTGGGATGTCATCTGGATTTCAGTTGTGATGGCATATGGGTCTTGCAAGTGGTGGAATGACATACAGTATCTGGTTTGCAGGTGTGATTGCATGGAGTATAGACGTGGGATGACATTTGGGACAGGGGATGAAATGTGGGGCAGTCTGGAATATGCATTATTAGTGGTGAGGAGATTTGTATCATTTCCAATGTCTAGTTTGTCATACCTTAAGCAATATTGTTTCGTATAATTTTGCTTTAATGTTATTGTACATTTTTTATGTTGTTTGACTTTGCTTGACACACATATTTTCTTAAATTGGAAGTTGTATTACAATCCAAGATGTAGTTCTGTGAATGTGTAGGGGCTTGGAGAGGGTACAGTTTGGAAAGGGGGTTGAATGGCATTCTTTCATTGACATTGACAAGTCAGGGCCTTTCCTTTTTTTGTTAGTTAATTGATAGAACTAAAAGAGTTGTTGTAGTTATAAAGACTGCTAGGTTTTACATGTTTTCTGAGTTACTTAGACTTTTCCGTCTTGAACTATCTTGGAATATCTTAAAATATCTTGAAATATTTTGAAGCTTGTATTGCAAATGAAAATGTAAGTGCATCTTTCAAAGCTCAAGTAATTTGAAATCGTCTGCCCCTGCTACCCTATTTCTGTATATACTTCCCTCTATGAGCCCATTCTCTACACTAGCTTTGAATAGTCAAGCATACTGTTCTTCCGACAGTTCTATTTTTTTTTTTTTATATATGAAAGAGGACTTTGAAGAAAAAATGGTGAAGAAAGCATTCAAAAATCTTATTCTGTTAAGGAAATTTGTTAATTTAAAGTTTGGTATCATTTAGAAACGACTGAAATCAGACTTGCTGTGATATCACAGCCTCAGATATCTCAAAGTCTTTATGTATTCTATCATATTTCAACATGCGATTTTGTGGCTTAAAACCATTGTATATGTATGTAAGGAAAGTAGTAAAACAGAATCTTGAAAGGGTAATTATAATTTAACACCTGAACAAAGTTCGAGGAAAAATAATTCAAATAGTAAAACTTTCTATCAATTTTCTTTAAAACACATTAACAATTGTTGATAATGTGAGGATAAGGACCCCAGCCTTCTATAAAACGAAACTTTTAGTTTAATGACTGGGCTCCACAGCTGCAGGCCGTGCTACAAATTCACAACAAAGAGATACAAACACAAATGAACGAGGAACGAGTACGGACAAACCCTCTATGGTAAATTTACAACACCAAGTCATTTCTACATAGATAAAACAGAGCCTTCAACTTGAATATCTCCTTAACCGAATAAAATATTGAAGTAGTTTCTTCACCATTTTGTTTCTCTTCAAGTCCTCTTTCATGTAGAATAAACTTACTTGACCACTGCCCTAAGTCCGGTCTATATACACACAGTAAAAGTATATGGGAAGTAGGGTGCATTATGGGAACATGCATCAAATGAAATAAATTTAAATTTAAAATCTTTCATTTTCAAAATGTGAGCCCCCGAATAACTCCCTAGAAGACTGTTTCTCTGCCTCTACCTGCCCACAAAAAAACAAGTATTGATTAAAGATCTATGGACAGGTGTCATATAACAACGACATCAACCATGAAAATAGCAAACAAAGTAACATATTCGGTTCAAAAAGCGACCATTTTACTGCTGCATTTTGAATTTTCAGGCCTTATTATAATAAGTTCTCATATCCGGCTCCCCTGCCTCTCTCTGCCCCACTTGCAACATCAAGCATGTTTTCTTAACCTGTTTCCTCTACCAGAATTCCAGATCTCTTCTCTCCTTAATCTCGGACAGATTCGAGAAAAAAAAAATCTTCCTCAAACCTCATCAACTTCCTCCGCAACAACAACCTCTTCCACCACATATAATCTCCTCCCCTTCTACACCTGACCTTACACACCCTTTTCTTTTCACCTAATTTCCCCCCCATATTCAGCTTTTCCCCTTTATCTTCATTACAAACCTTCCATCTCCTCACTATCCTTACTCTTACACCATTATTTATGTACACCCTCTTGACACATTTGACTTTGACTGTCGGGGTGCCGTTAAACATCAACAAACCAAACCTCATAATAAATTATGCAAATTTATAGAAATTGAGACATTTTATCAAGTTAACCTATTGTTTTATAATCCTCCAACAACGTTTTAAATCTCCATCATACCTTTATTAAAATCTAGCAGGAAAAATAGTCTTGATTTTCAGTGACTGACATTTTGGAGAGAAAGCATAACTTTAAAGATATTCAGCTGTCTTATACACATCAAAACTTTTGCATATATTTCAATTATATTTTATTTTTGCATATATTCAAATTAGCCATTTATCGGAAACTACGGGTGCTTTTGACATACTCAAAAGACATTCTGTTCAGCATTTAAGGATCTTTGTGATGAATACAACATCTATCTGTTTATATACACATCTAAATCAGGTATTTGGTCTTTAACACATGCTAAGATCCAACATGCATAGTTTTTATCATTAGTATTTTTGCTGTTGAAAATCTTCATAGGTTCTTTAATATGGAATGTAGAATGCAATGACATGTCGGTCATCAGGTCATAGATGGTGGGATGGCATGTAGGTCACAGGTGGGGTGGCATGCGGATCATAGGTGGGATGGCATGTATATCATAGGTGGGGTGGCATATGGACCATATGTGGGGTGGCATGTGGGTCATAGGTGGGGTGGCATATGGGTCATAGGTAAGATGGCACTCGGTCATAGGTGGGTGGTATGTGGGTCATAGGTGGAATGGCATATGGGACGTAGCTGAGATGACACGTGGGTCATAGATGGGATGGTATGTGCGTCATAGATGGAATGGCATATGGATACAGTTTGGGAGGACGGTATGGGACAAAGGGTGGGTTTGTGCATAGGGTGAGATAAAATGTGGGACATAGGGTAAAAAGGCATATGGTACATATAATGTGATGGCACACATGATACATCACATTAGACACGTAATGGAAGGGAGAGTTTGGTGGCTTATATGGTTTATAAGATGGAATGGCATATGGAGCATAGGTTGGGACGTCATATGGGAATTGATATATTAACAAATGTGAGAAAGAGAGTGCCAACATTATACAGTTCACTTATTACACTAGTCATTTTTAGCTTGACTATTCGAAGAATAGTAGAGCTATTCTACTGCCCCCCGCGTCGGCGTCCGGTACAGTTTTGGTTAAAGTTTTCATAACTTAAGTTATGAATGATGTACATTGTGACTTGGCATATGGGGAGACGACATGGGTACTGATCAAATGAGCATGATTGGAGGGTGGTGTGTTCATACTAATTAGCTTATTTGCATAACAATGAAAATATTGTTCATGTTTTGGTTAGAGTTTTTGGTTGTAAGTTTTTTGTTAGTTTTTATAACTTATGAATGGTGTACATTCATGTGACTAGGCATAGGGTAGAGGACATGGGTACTATTCAAATAAGCATGATTGAGGGGTTGTTGGTGCATATTAATTAGCTTATTTGCATAACAATGCAAATAATTGTCTCTATGATATCTCTTAAATTAAAGTGGATGTGGGGATTTTGTTTGCACAAATTATCATATATGTGAAGAGCATTGTCTACACTTAATGGTGAGGTGAAGTGTGCGTTTTAATTAGGTTTCTTGCATAACAATGGACTTTGGTACAAACTTTTTAACATTTATGACGCATAACTTAAGTTATGAATGGTGTACATTCATGTAACGTGGTACATGGGTAGAGGACATGGGTACTGCTCAAATAAGCACGATTTGAGGTTGTGTGTGCGTATTAATTAGGTTATTTGCATAACAATAGACTCGTACAAAATGTTTAACATTCATTAGCGTATAACTTAAGTTGTGAATGGTTTACATTAATGTAACGTGGCACATGGGTAGAGGACACAGGTACTGTTCAAATAAGCATGATTGAGGGTTGCGTGTGCATACTAATTGACTTATTTGCATAACAATAGAAATATTTGTATCTATTATATCTCTTATATTAAAGTGGGAGTGGAGATTTGTTTTACACAAATGATCATATATGTAAAGAGTATTGTCTACACTCAATGGTGAGGTATAGTGTGCATATTAATTAGGTTATTTGCATAACAATAGACTTGGGTACAAAATATTTAACCTGAGATAATAACTTGCTATTTGGTTCAGTTGTAGAGGGCATTGGTACTGTTCATTTGAGCATAATTGGGGGATTGTGTGTGCATAATAATCAGCCTATTTGCATAGCAATGAAAATATTTGTATATGTTTTATCTCTTGAATTAAAGTGGGTATGATGATTTTGCTTAAACAAATAATCATACAGTATATGTGAAGAGCATTGTCACACTTTATGGTGAGGTATAGTGTGTATTTGCTGCAATATGCATGTTTGGCTTATGGCTTACTAACTTCACATTTCTAGTTTTGTTATGATATTGACATTCCTGACATGAAAAACAATCAAAATGTTAGTCTTTAAATGAATACAGAAGTGTCCTTGCTTCTAAAGAATGTTAAATTAGGGGTTTGGGAAATATAAACAATAAGCAGAATGTGGGGTAGAAGATGACATGATGATAAAGTAGCTGAAGGAATTATAATGAGGTCATGTGGGACAGGGTGGAATTGTATGTTATGGCAGGGTGCGGTGGGATGTTGGTCAGGATGTGTTGGCATGTTAGACATGGTGAATTGGCATGTAGAACAGGGTGGGTTGGCATGTGGAACAGGATGGGTTGGCATGTGGAACAGGGTGGGTTGGCATGTGGAACAGGGTGGGTTGGCATGTGGAACAGGGTGGGTCGACATGTGGGACAGGGGGAATGGCATGTGGTGGGATGTCATCTGTATTTCAGTTGTGATGGTATATGGGTCTTGCAAGTGGTGGAATGACATACAGTATCTGGTTTGCAGGTGTGATTGCATGGAGTATAGACGTGGGATGACATTTGGGACAGGGGATGAAATGTGGGGCAGTCTGGAATATGCATTATTAGTGGTGAGGAGATTTGTATCATTTCCAATGTCTAGTTTGTCATACCTTAAGCAATACTGTTTCGTATAATTCTGCTTTAATGTTATTGTACATTTTTTATGTTGCTTGACTTTGCTTGACACACATATTTTCTTAAATTGGAACTTGTATTACAATACAAGATGTAGTTCTGGGAATGTGTAGGGGCTTGGAGAGGGTACAGTTTGGAAAGGGGTTGAATGGCATTCTTTCATTGACATTGACAAGTCAGGGCCTCTCCTTTTCTTGTTACTTAATTGAGAGAACTAAAAGAGTTGTTGTAGTTATAAAGACTGATAGGTTTTACATGTTTTCTGAGTTACTTTGACTTTTTCGTCTTGAAATATCTTGGAATATCTTAGAATATCTTGAAATATTTTGAAGCTTGTATTGCAAATGAAAATGTAAGTGCATCTTTCAAAGCTCAAGTAATTTGAAATCATCTGCCCCTGCTACCCTATTTATGTATATACTTCCCTCTATAAGCCCATTCTCTACACTAGCTTTGAATAGTCAAGCATACTGTCCTTCCGACAGTTCTAGTTTTTATATATATATGAAAGAGGACTTTGAAGAAAAAATGGTGAAGAAAGCATTCAAAAATCTTATTCCGTTAAGAAAATTTGTTAATTTAAAGTTTGGTATCATTTAGAAACGACTGAAATCAGACTTGCTGTGATATTACCGCCTCAGATTCCTCAAAGTCTTTATGTATTCTATCATATTTCAACGTGCGATTTTGTGGCTTAAAACCATTGTATATGTATGTAAGGAAAGTAGTAAAACAGAATCTTGAAAGGGTAATTATAATTTAACACCTGAACAAAGTTCGAGAAAAAAAAATTCAAATAGTAAAACTTTCTATCAATTTTCTTTAAAACACATTAACAATTGTTGATAATGTGAGGATAAGGACCCCAGCTTTCTATAAAACGAAACTTTTAGTTTAATGACTGGGCTCCACAGCTGCAGGCCGTGCTACAAATTCACAACAAAGAGATACAAGCACAAATGAACGAGGAACGAGCACGGACAAACCCTCTATGGTAAACTTACAACACCAAGTCATTTCTACATAGATAAAACAGAGCCTTCAACTTGAATATCTCCTTTTTACTGCTGCATTTTGAATTTTCAGGCCTTATTATAATAAGTTCTCTTATCCGGCTCCCCTGCCTCTCTCTGCCCCACTTGCAACATCAAGCATATTTTCTTAACCTATTTCCTCTACCAGAATTCCAGATCTCTTCTCTCCTTAATCTCGGACAGATTCGGAAAAAAATTCTTCTTCAAATCTCATCAACTTCCTCCGCAACAACAACCACTTCCACCACATATAATTTTCTCCCCTTCTACACCTAACCTTACACCCCCCTTTCTTTTCACCTAATTTTCCCCCCATTTTCAGCTTTTCCCCTTTATCTTCCTTACAAACCTTCCATCTCCTCACTATCCTTACTCTTACACCATTATTTATTTACACCCTCTTGACACATTTGACTTTGACTGTCGCGGTGCCGTTAAACATCAACAAACCAAACCTTATAATAAATTATGCAAATTTATAGAAATTGAGACATAGTATCAAGTTAACCTATTGTTTTCACAGCCTCAGATTCCTCAAAGTCTTTATGTATTCTATCATATTTCAACATGCGATTTTGTGGCTTAAAACCATTGTATATGTATGTAAGGAAAGTAGTAAAACAGAATCTTGAAAGGGTAATTATAATTTAACACCTGAACAAAGTTCGAGGAAAAATAATTCAAATAGTAAAACTTTCTATCAATTTTCTTTAAAACACATTAACAATTGTTGATAATGTGAGGATAAGGACCCCAGCCTTCTATAAAACGAAACTTTTAGTTTAATGACTGACTCCACAGCTGTAGGCCAAAGCAAAATTCACAACAAAGAGATACAAGCACAAATGAACGAGGAACGAGCACGGACAAACCCTCTATGGTAAACTTACAACACCAAGTCATTTCTACATAGATAAAACAGAGCCTTCAACTTGAATATCTCCTTAACCGAATAAAATATTGAAGTAGTTTCTTCACCATTTTGTTTCTCTTCAAGTCCTCTTTCATGTAGAATAAACTTACTTGATCACTGCCCTAAGTCCGGTCTATATACACACAGTAAAAGTATATGGATAGTAGGGTGCATTATGGGAACATGCATTAAATAAAATAAGTTTAAATTTAAAATCTTTCATTTTAAAGATGTGAGCCCTTCGAATTACTTCCTAGGAGACTGTTTCTCTGCCTCTACCTGCCCACAAAAAAACAAGTATTGATTAAAGATCTATGGACAGGTGTCATATAACAACAACATCAACCATGAAAATAGCAAACAAAGTAACATATTCGGTTCAAAAAGCGACCATTTTACTGCTGCATTTTGAATTTCAGGCCTTATTATAATAAGTTCTCTTATCCGACTCTCCTGCCCCTCTCTGCCCCACTTGCAACATCAAGCATATTTTCTTAACCTGTCCCCTCTACCAGAATTCCAGATCTCTTCTCTTCTTAATCTCGGACAGATTCGAAAAAAATTCCCTAGTTAACCTATTGTTTTTTAATCCTCCAACAACGTTTTAAAGCTCCATCATACCTTTATTAAAATCTAGCAGGAGAAAATAGTCTTGATTTTCAGTGACTGACATTTTGGAGAGAAAGCATAACTTTAAAGATATTCAGCTGTCTTATATACATCAAAACTTTTGCATATATTTTAATTAAATTTTATTTTTGCATATATTTAAATTAGCCATTTATCGGAAACTACGGGTGCTTTTGACATACTCAAAAGACATTTTGTTCAGCATTTAAGGATCTTTGTGGTGAATACAACATCTATCTGTTCATATACACATCTAAATCAGGTATTTGGTCTTTAACACATGCTAAGATCCAACATGCATAGTTTTTATCATTAGTACTTTTGCTTTTGAAATTCTTCATAGGTTCTTTAATATGGAATGTAGAATGCAATGACATGTCGGTCATCAGGTCATAGATGGTGGGATGGCATGTAGATCACAGGTGGGGTGGCATGCGGATCATAGGTGGGATGGCATGTATGTCATAGGTGGGGTGGCATGTGGACCATATGTGGGGTGGTATGTGGGTCATAGGTGGGGTGGCATATGGGTCATAGGTAAGATGGCACTCGGTCATAGGTGGTGGTATGTGGGTCATAGGTGGAATGGCATATGGGACGTAGCTGAGATGACACGTGTGTCATAGATGGGATGGTATGTGGGTCATAGATGGGATGGCATATGGATACAGTTCGGGGGGGCGGTATTGGACCAAAGGGTGGTTTGTGTATAGGGTGAGATAAAATGTGGGACATAGGGTAGAATGGCATATGGTACATATAATGTGATGGCACACATGATACATCACATTAGACACGTGATGGGAGGGAGACTTTGGTGGCTTATATGGTTTATAAGATGGAATGGCATATGGAGCATAGGGTGGGACGTCATATGGGAATTGATCGGGATGAAAGGTAAAGAGTGGGATTGCGTATAATGGAATACCATATGGGACATCGCGTGAGTTGGTATATGGGACGAAGTGGGATGGCATGTGTGAGATGGTGGATATGATGGCGACCATGTAGAAAACAGAGGGTGGGTCCTGAGGCACAGTTTTGTATGGGAAATGGAAGGGATGGAATGCGAGGCACAGTATTGATTGTATGGCATATGGGAAATGGATGCGATGGAATGTGAGGCACAGCATTGTATGGCATATGGGAAATGGATGAGATGAAATGCGAGGCACAGTTTTGTATGGCATATGGGAAATGGATGAGATGGGATGCGAGGAACAGTATTGTATGGCCTATGGGAAATAGATGAGATGGAATGCGAGGCACAGTGTTGTATGGCATATGGGAAATGGATGGGATGGAATGCGAGTCAAGTATTGCATGGCATATGGGAACTGGATGGGATGGAATGTGATGCACAGTATTGTATGACATATGGAAAATGGATGAGATGGTATACGAGGCACAGTATTGTATGGCATACGAGGCATAAGGTGGGTTGGGCGTTACATAGATTTGAATCACGTATACGTTCATAGGGAGCGACGACATGTGTCACGTATGGTGGCTGCGTCGATGATGAATGGGAAATAGACTGAGATGGGAAGTAGGAAGTAGGAAATAATAAAACTGGGGGATGCATGGTAATGGATAGAGGGTTGGATTGCTATACGAAGAATGGTCGAGTATAACGTGAGACGGGGTGGGATGGTATAGTGGGTGTAATGGCGAACGTGTATAAGACATAAAGTTTGCTGTCATGGGACATTATTTGGGGTGGCGTATGGGACAAGGGTGGTATGAATTATGACGCATAGCATGGAATAGCATATGAGGCAAAAGGTGAGATGGATGGCATATAGTATATAGGTTGGAATGCCATGTGAAGCATACTGGCATGTGGGACATGTATGTTGAGCATAAATGGTAGATAGAATATATTGGATGGAGGATGGGAAAATATTGGATAGAGGATGGGAGTGATTAAAAGAGAAAGGGTGGGATATCATGTGGAACATGAGGTGGGTTGGCATAAGAGACATGGGTTGGCATAAACGGAATAGTGCACGTACGACATGGATGGCATATGGTGCATAAGTTAAAATGTCACATGGAGCATGTGGGTCGTATGCTGCGATGGAAAATATTGGATTGAGGGTGGAATTGATTATACGACATAGGGTGGGATATCATATGGGACATATAGTGTGGAATGTCATAAGGGACAAAGGGTGAGATGTCACATTGGACACATTGTGGAATGTCATATGGAAGAGGGTGACATGTATATGATACTGTGTAGTATATATATATATATATATATATATATATATATATATATATATATATATATATATATATATATATATATATATATATGTATATATATATGTATATATATATAATATATATATATATATATATATATATATATATACATATATATATATATATATATATTTATATATATATATATATATATATATATATATATATATATATATATATATATATATATATATATATATATATATATATATACATATATATATACATATATAGAGAGAGAAGCGATGACGTACAAACAAAGGATGGAGTTGTGTGAAAGTATAAAACTGGATAGTATATATGCATAAGATGAGATAAAGAGCTGGATGGTACATAGTTGGAATGGCATGTGGGCATAAGGTGCGATAAAATGTGGGACGTAGGGGTGACATAGTGTTTTGGACATATGAATGGAAGGTTTAGCACAAGGGTGATATTGCGTATAAAGAATAGGCCTAGTTTGAAATATATGTGATATTGGGTGGATCGACATGGAATTAGTGACATGCATAGGATAGTGGGTTTGCATACACGTATGCGACATACAGTAGGATGTAATATAGGTCAGTTTGAAATGGGACATATGATGAGATGGCATATGGGAAATAGAATGGGATGACATGTATGACGTATGGTGGGATGGCACGTGGAACATAGGGAACAAAGTGGGATGACATGTGTGAGATGGTGGATATGATCGCGTACATGTATAATACAGAGGGTGGGTTGTAATATGAGTCATGGGTGGAATGGCATATGGGACATGGATGGAAGGGTATATGAGGCATAATATTGTATTGTTAATACATGTATACATGTATAAATATTGAATATTGTAAGGTGGGAGATACCGGGTTGGATGTCATATGGTACATAGGTTTTAGTGATGTATGGGGCATAGGGTGCGATGACACGGGTGACGTGTTGTGGCTGCATCGATGGTGTATGCGACATGGGCTAAAATTCAAATGGGAAAGGCGGGTGGAATGGAAGATATTGGACATGGTATTGCATACAGTTAAGATATAGGCAGGGTACCATAGGACCAGGGACCTAAATAGCAGGTCCCTGATAGTACATAGGATGGGTTGGCATATGGGAGAGGGTGGGATGGAATAGTGGGTCCATACAGAATAACCATATGGACATAGGATGGCTTATGGCTTAAGGTGGAATGAAGGTTTGAAATATATATGGGACATCAGGTGGGATATCATATGGGACATCAGGGTGGGACATCATATGGGACATCAGGTGGGATATCATATGGGACATCAGGTGGGATATCAGGCCGGGACGGGAGGCCGGGACGGAGGCCAGGACGGAGGCCAGGACGGAGGCCGGGACGGGAGGCCGGACAGGGAGGCCATGACAGCAAACATAAAGTTTGCTGTCATGGGACATTATTTGGGGTGGCGTATGGGACAAGGGTGGTATGAATTATGACGCATGGCATGGAATAGCATATGAGGCAAAAAGGTGAGATGGATGGCATATAGTATATAGGTCAGAATGCCATGTGAAGCATACTGGCATGTGGAACATGTATGTTGAGCATGAATGGTAGATAGAATATATTGGATAGAGGATGGGAAAATACTGGATAGAGGATGGGAGTGATTAAAAGAGAAAGGGTGGGATATCATGGAACATGAGGTGGTTAGCATAAGAGACATGGGGTGGCATAAACGGGATAGTGCGCGTACGACATGGGTGGCATATGGTACATAAGTTAAAATGTCACATGGAGCATGTGGGTCGTATGCTGCGATGGAAAATATTGGATCGAGGGTGGAATTGATTATACGACATAGGGTGAGATATCATATGGGACATATAGTGTGGAATGTCATAAGGGACAAAGGGTGAAATGTCACATTGAACACATTGTGGAATGTCATATGGAACAGGGTGACATGTATATGATACTGTGTAGTATATATATATATATATATATATATATATATATATATATATATATATATATATATATATATATATATATATATATATATATATATATATATATATATATATATATATGTATATATATATGTATATATATATATATATATATATATATATACATATATATATATATATATATTTATATTATATATATATATATATATATATATATATATATATATATATATATATATATATATATATATATATATATATATATATATATACATATATATATACATATATAGAGAGAGAGGGGGGGGGGGGTAGCGATGACGTACAAACAAAGGATGGGTTGTGTGAAAGTATAAAACTGGATAGTATATATGCATAAGATGAGATAAAGAGCTGGATGGTACATAGTTGGAATGGCATGTGGGCATAAGGTGCGATAAATGTGGGACGTAGGGGTGACATAGTGTTTTGGACATATGAATGGAAGGTTTAGCACAAGGGTGATATTGCGTATAAAGAATAGGCCTAGTTTGAAATATATGTGATATTGGGTGGATCGACATGGAATTAGGTGACATGCATAGGATAGTGGGTTTGGCATACACGTATGCGACATACAGTAGGATGTAATATAGGTCAGTTTGAAATGGGACATATGATGAGATGGCATATGGGAAATAGAATGGGATGACATGTATGACGTATGGTGGGATGGCACGTGGAACATAGGGAACAAAGTGGGATGACATGTGTGAGATGGTGGATATGATCGCGTACATGTATAATACAGAGGGTGGGTTGTAATATGAGTCATGGGTGGAATGGCATATGGGACATGGATGGAAGGGTATATGAGGCATAATATTGTATTGTTAATACATGTATACATGTATAAATATTGAATATTGTAAGGTGGGAGATACCGGGTTGGATGTCATATGGTACATAGGTTTTAGTGATGTATGGGGCATAGGGTGCGATGACACGGGTGACGTGTTGTGGCTGCATCGATGGTGTATGCGACATGGGCTAAAATTTCAAATGGGAAAGGCGGGTGGAATGGAAGATATTGGACATGGTATTGCATACAGTTAAGATATAGGCAGGGGTACCATAGGACCAGGGACCTAAATAGCAGGTCCCTGATAGTACATAGGATGGGTTGGCATATGGGAGAGGGTGGGATGGAATAGTGGGTCCATACAGAATAACCATATGGACATAGGATGGCTTATGGCTTAAGGTGGAATGAAGGTTTGAAATATATATGGGACATCAGGTGGGATATCATATGGGACATCAGGTGGGACATCATATGGGACATCAGGTGGGATATCATATGGGACATCAGGTGGGATATCAGGCCGGGACGGGAGGCCGGGACGGGAGGCCGGGACGGGAGGCCGGGACGGGAGGCCGGGACGGGAGGCCGGGACGGGAGGCCATGACAGCAAACATAAAGTTTGCTGTCATGGGACATTATTTGGGGTGGCGTATGGGACAAGGGTGGTATGAATTATGACGCATGGCATGGAATAGCATATGAGGCAAAAGGTGAGATGGATGGCATATAGTATATAGGTCAGAATGCCATGTGAAGCATACTGGCATGTGGAACATGTATGTTGAGCATGAATGGTAGATAGAATATATTGGATAGAGGATGGGAAAATACTGGATAGAGGATGGGAGTGATTAAAAGAGAAAGGGTGGGATATCATGTGGAACATGAGGTGGGTTGGCATAAGAGACATGGGGTGGCATAAACGGGATAGTGCGCGTACGACATGGGTGGCATATGGTACATAAGTTAAAATGTCACATGGAGCATGTGGGTCGTATGCTGCGATGGAAAATATTGGATCGAGGGTGGAATTGATTATACGACATAGGGTGAGATATCATATGGGACATATAGTGTGGAATGTCATAAGGGACAAAGGGTGAAATGTCACATTGGACACATTGTGGAATGTCATATGGAACAGGGTAACATGTATATGATACTGTGTAGTATATATATATATATATATATATATATATATATATATATATATATATATATATATATATATATATATATATATATATATATATATATATATATATATATATATATATATATACATATACATATATATATATATATATATATATATATATATATATATATATATATATATATATATATATATATATATATATATATATATATATATATATATATATATACATATATATATATATATATATATATATATATATATATATATATATATATATATATATATATATATATATATATATATATATATATATATATATATATATATATATATATATATATATATATATATATATATATATATATACATACATATATATATATATATATATAGAGAGAGAGGGGGGTAGCGATGACGTACAAACAAAGGATGGGTTGTGTGAAAGTATAAA
The DNA here is from genome assembly GCA_020152595.1 of Chiridota heheva. NCBI lineage: Eukaryota > Metazoa > Echinodermata > Holothuroidea > Apodida > Chiridotidae > Chiridota > Chiridota heheva. Next base: position 590,278 of record JAIGNY010001280.1, on the reverse strand, counting down.
ACTGGATAGTATATATGCATAAGATGAGATAAAGAGCTGGATGGTACATAGTTGGAATGGCATGTGGGGCATAAGGTGCGATAAAATGTGGGACGTAGGGGTGACATAGTGTTTTGGACATATGAATGGAAGGTTTAGCACAAGGGTGATATTGCGTATAAAGAATAGGCCTAGTTTGAAATATATGTGATATTGGGTGGATCGACATGGAATTAGGTGACATGCATAGGATAGTGGGTTTGGCATACACGTATGCGACATACAGTAGGATGTAATATAGGTCAGTTTGAAATGGGACATATGATGAGATGGCATATGGGAAATAGAATGGGATGACATGTATGACGTATGGTGGGATGGCACGTGGAACATAGGGAACAAAGTGGGATGACATGTGTGAGATGGTGGATATGATCGCGTACATGTATAATACAGAGGGTGGGTTGTAATATGAGTCATGGGTGGAATGGCATATGGGACATGGATGGAAGGGTATATGAGGCATAATATTGTATTGTTAATACATGTATACATGTATAAATATTGAATATTGTAAGGTGGGAGATACCGGGATGGATGTCATATGGTACATAGGTTTTAGTGATGTATGGGGCATAGGGTGCGATGACACGGGTGACGTGTTGTGGCTGCATCGATGGTGTATGCGACATGGGCTAAAATTTCAAATGGGAAAGGCGGGTGGGATGGAAGATATTGGACATGGTATTGCATACAGTTAAGATATAGGCAGGGGTACCATAGGACCAGGGACCTAAATAGCAGGTCCCTGATAGTACATAGGATGGGTTGGCATATGGGAGAGGGTGGGATGGAATAGTGGGTCCATACAGAATAACCATATGGACATAGGATGGCTTATGGCTTCAGGTGGAAAGAAGGTTTGAAATATATATGGGACATCAGGTGGGACATCAGGTGGGATATCATATGGGACATCAGGTGGGACATCATATGGGACATCAGGTGGGATATCATATGGGACATCAGGCCGGGACATCAGGCGGGACATCAGGCCGGGACGGGAGGCCGGGACGGAGGCAGGGCGGGAGGCCGGGGAGGTCAGGACGGGACGGAGGCTGGGACGGGAGGCCGGACGGAGGCCGGGGCCAGGAGGCCGGGGGGAGGCCGGGGCGGGAGGCCGGGCGGGGCAGGCGGGGCGGGAGGCCGGGGCGGGAGGCCGGGACGGAGGCCGGGACGGAGGCCGGACGGGAGGCCGGGGCGGGAGGCTGGGACGGGAGGCCGGGCGGGAGGCCGGACGGGAGGCTGGGGCGGGAGGCCGGGGAGGAGGCCGGGACGGAGGCCGGGACGGGGAGGCCGGACGGGAGGCCGGACGGGAGGCCGGGGCGGAGGCCGGACGGGAGGCTGGACGGAGGCCGGGGCGGGAGGCCGGGGCGGAGGCCGGACGGGAGGCGGGGCGGGAGGCTGGACGGAGGCCGGACGGAGGCCGGGCCACGGGAGGCTGGGCGGGAGGCCGGGACGGAGGCCGGGGCGGGAGGCCGGGACGGGAGGCCGGGACGGGAGGCCGGGACGGGAGGCCGGGACGGGAGGCCGGGACGGGAGGCCGGGACGGGAGGCCGGGACGGGAGGCCGGGCGGGAGGGGGAGGCCGGGGGAGGCCGGGACGGGAGGCCGGGCGGGAGGCCGGGGCGGGAGGCCGGGACGGAGGTCGGGACGGGAGGGGCTCCTGGGAGGCCGGGGCGGGAGGCGGGGTTTCCGGGAGGCCCGGGAGGCCGACGGGAGGCCCCGGGTTTCCGCCCAGGCCCGGGTTTCCCGCAGGCCCTCGGGTTCCCCGGAGGCCCGGGTTTCCCGCCCAGGCCCGGGTTTCCAGGCCCGGGTTTCCCGCAGGCCCGGGTTTCCGCGGAGGGGTTTCCCGGTTTCCGGGAGGCCAGGCGGAGTTTCCCGCGGGCCCGGGTTTCCGCAGGCCGGGTTTCCGGACGCAGGCCCGGGTTTCCGCGGAGCCGGGTTTCCGCGGCCGGGTTTCCCGCGGCCGGGTTTCCCGGGGCCCCGGTTTCCGGGGCCCCGGGTTTCCGCAGGCCGGACGGGTTTCCCGAGGCCCGGTTTCCCGGCAGGCCGACGGTTTTCCGCAGGCCCGGGTTTCCCGCAGGCCCGGGTTTCCCGGGTTTCGCGGGCGGGCCGCGAGCCGGGTTTCCGGCCCGGCCGGGACGGGCCCGGGTTTCCCGCAGGCCGGGTTTCCCGCGGGCAGGGTTTCCCGCGGCCCGACGGGCCCGGGTTTCCCGCAGGCCCGGGTTTCCCGGCCGGCGGGTTTCCGACGGCAGGCCCAGCGGGTTTCCGCAGGCCCGGGTTTCCCGCGGGCCCGGGTTTCCGCGGGCCCGGGTTTCCGCGGGCGTTTCCCGCAGGCCCGGGTTTCCGCGGGCGGGTTTCCCGGCCGGGTTTCGGCCCGGGTTTCCGCAGGCCCGGGTTTCCGCGCAGCCCGGGTTTCCCGCAGGCCGGGTTTCCGCAGGCCCGGGTTTCCGCGGGCGGGTTTCCGCGCAGGCCAGGCGGGTTTCCCGCAGGCCCCGGGTTTCCGCAGGCCGAGGTTTCCCGGGCCCGGGTTTTCCGCAGGCGGGTTTCCCAGGCGGGCGGGTTTCCGCCCAGGCCCGGGTTTCCCGCAGGCGGGTTTCCGCAGGCCCGGGTTTCCGCAGGCGGGTTTCCGCAGGCCCGGGTTTCCCGCAGGCCCGGGTTTCCGCGGGCCGGGTTTCCGCAGGCCCGGGTTTCCCGCAGGCCCGGGTTTCCATGGCCCGGGTTTCCGGCAGGCCGGGACCGCAGGCCGGGGTTTCCGGCGAGGCCCGGGTTTCCCGCAGGCCGGGTTTCCGCAGGCCCCGGGTTTCCCCGCAGGCCCGGGTTTCCGGACGCAGGCCGGACCGCAGGCCCCGGGTTTCCGCAGGCCGGGTTTCCGCAGGCCCGGGTTTCCGCAGGCCCGGGTTTCCGCAGGCCGGAGCCCGGGTTTCCGGCCCAGGCCCGGGTTTCCCGGGCGAGGCCGACCGGTTTCCGCGGGCCCGGGTTTCCGGGACGGGCAGGCCGGTTTCCGCAGGCCGGGTTTCCGCAGGCCCGGGTTTCCAGGCGGGTTTCCGCAGGCCCGGGTTTCCGCAGGCCGGGTTTCCGCAGGCCCCGGGTTTCCGCCTTGGCCGGGTTTCCGCAGGCCCGGGTTTCCGCAGGCCCCGGCCGGGTTTCCGCAGGCCGGGTTTCCCGCAGGCCCGGGTTTCCCGCAGGCCGGGTTTCCCGCAGGCGGGTTTCCGCAGGCCGGGTTTCCGCAGGCCCGGGTTTCCGCAGGCCGGGTTTCCCGCAGGCCGGGTTTCCGCAGGCCGGGTTTCCAGGGCCCGGGTTTCCGCAGGCCGGGTTTCCCGCAGGCCGGGTTTCCGCAGGCCCGGGTTTTCCGCCAGGCCGGTTTCCCGCAGGCCGGGTTTCCGCAGGCCGGGTTTCCCGCAGGCCCCGGGTTTCCGCGGCCTCGGGTTTCCGCCCAGGCCCGGGTTTCCGCAGGCCGGGTTTCCCGCAGGCCGACCGCAGGGTTTCCGCAGGCCCGGGTTTCCGCAGGCCCGGGTTTCCGCAGGCCGGACCGCAGGCCGGGTTTCCGCGAGGCCCGGGTTTCCCGCAGGCCCCGGGTTTCCCGCAGGCCCCGGGTTTCCCGCAGGCCCCGGGTTTCCCGCAGGCCCCGGGTTTCCGCAGGCCGACCCCAGGCCCGGGTTTCCGCAGGCCCGGGTTTCCGCAGGCCGGGTTTCCCGCAGGCCCTCAGGTTTCCGCGGGCAGGGGTTTCCGCAGGCCGGGTCCAGAATCGCGGTTGCAACTGGAATTTCAGTTGGGAATCGATGTTGCGCATGTGGGGTCTAGGGCGCTCGTCGGGTCTGTGGGAGTGCGCGCAAAGCTCGTTGAAGGGCGCGCGGGGTCTGCTGGAGCGCGGGTCTGTTAGCGCGTGTCTGTTGTAGAGCGTGCGGTTTGTTGTAGCGTGCGTGGGTCTGGGAGCGTTCGTGGGGACCCGGGATGCGCGTGTATGGTCAAGGAGCGCGCCTAGGGTCTCGAAGAGCGCGCGTATAATCAAAAAAGAGCGCGTGTACTTTAAGGGCGGCCAAGGTTCAGGGATTGGCGTATGTTTTAGTAGGCGTCGTTGGGTTTTGGGCGGGCCTAGGGTCAGGCGTGCGTGTGTTTTGGGGCCAGTATTGTCTGGCGCAATCAAGAGAGGCGGCGTCTCAGGAGCTCGTTGGGTTCAGTGAGCGCGTGTAGGGTACAAGGGAGCACACATATTGTCCAGGGTAGAGCGCGTAGGGCCCAGAGAGCGCGCGTAATGTCTAGGGAGAGGGTATGCGGTCCAGGGGAGCGCATTGGGTTCAGTGAGCGCGTGTAGGGTACAAGGGAGCACACGTATGGTCCAGGGTAGAGCGCATAGGGCCCAGAGAGCGCACGTAACGTCCAGGGAGAGCGCATACTGTCCAAGGAGCGCGCGTAGGGTCAATTGGAGCGCGGGTATGGTAAAGAAAGCATGCGTATGGTCAAAAGGGCACACATAGGGTTCAAGGAGCGCGCACAAAGGGTACAGTAGAGCGCCCGTAGGTCTCTGAAAGCGCGTTTGGTTCCGGGCAGCACGCGTAGGGTACAGGAAGGAGCGCGTAGGGTTCATGGAGCCCGCGCGTGGTACAGGGAGTGCGCGTAGGTCTCTGCTGAAAGCGCGCGTTGGGTTCAGGGAAGCGTCGTAGGGTCCAGAGGAGAGCTCGTAGGGCCCCGGGAGCGCGGGTAGGGTTCCGGTAGCGCGCATACGGTCCAGGGGAGCTCGCATAGCACACGACTTAAAGCCACACGACTTAAAGCCACACGACTTAAAGCCACACGACTTAAAGCCACACGACTTAAAGCCACACGACTTAAAGCCACACGACTTAAAGCCACACGACTTAAAGCCACACGACTTAAAGCCACACGACTTAAAGCCACACGACTTAAAGCCACACGACTTAAACCACACGACTTAAAGCCACGACTTAAAGCCACGACTTAAAGCCACACGACTTAAAGCCACACGACTTAAAGCCACACGACTTAAAGCCACACGACTTAAAGCCACACGACTTAAAGCCACACAATTTCAAAGTCACACGACTTTAAACTTTTTTTTTAACCAACCAACCAAGCAACTCTTTATCCTTTTGCTTTTTATTTAAGGGAACGCTAAACTAAAAAAGGGCGCTCGTTTTTTTTTATTTCACAGATATATTCTCCACAACAGATCGATAAACTTCATGCCTTATTAGCCCACAGACGTGAGGGCTAAC
>JAIGNY010001280.1:577500-580000 GCA_020152595.1 Chiridota heheva | reverse complement strand
TTTCACTTTTAAGACTGAGTGCTGAGTGGGTCACCATCCCCAGCAAGTATTTAAAAAGGTCCTGCAATTTCAGGTAAAATTAAATGTTAAAATATCCGTCATCAACAAGACTGATCAATATATTAATATAATTCATGGCTGAATGGCCTTACTTGTTATTTTCTTATGTAAATCCTGTTCATTATAAGCTTTTGAAGTGCACAGGCAGTAGTTTCTGATCATAAGTCTTTTGAGTCTCGCCAATTAACATTTTAAATTTCCGTATGCAGCATTATCATTCGAAGAATTTAAAGGATACATAAAGTCAAATATTTTAGCTAGATGTATGATACAAAATTAAACAATAAATTAACTACCCAAAACCCTGCATCGTAGAATGTTATTCCATTCTCAAGTTATCCCAGTTGTACAACATCTCGCTGTTATTATGTTTGTTTGTTTGATGAGGGCTTCACGGCACCACGACAACGAGGGTCAAATTGTGCCTGAGAGCTTAGATCATTCTGGAAGTAGGACGGAAAGAAAACATGGGGAGATTGAGAGAAAACTGAAAGTCAGAAAGCTGGGATCGAGAGAGGTGCATGGATGGAAAAAACAAACTATTGCCATTGTGTCTAATTTTGTGTTGAAATCATGCCATTTATGAATGATGACATAATCTGCCCTATGTGCTATAGAATTTATGTATATGTTTGGAATAATTCTCTTTGAATTTTGTTTTCCAACAAATGCTTTGATATAAGGCTTGACTCTTTAATATCATATACAAATAAAAATTCATCAGCTCATGCAAAGGAAAAAATATTTTTACAAGTTAGAAAATTTGTAATAGATTATAAAGAAATACATTAATATTCTAATCTAAATGACATCATTTATTAGAGGGCGTACGGACAAAATGAAGGCTCCTATGTAAATTTTATGTTGACAAATTTAATGTTTTAATGATTTAAAAATGTAATCTAATTTGTGTTGTACGATGTGAAATTTCTTCTGATGTTTTATAATTATTATTTCTATAATATTAAAAGAAGAAAAAGCCAGACTAAATGTCTCCTTTAAGAAAGAAACTTATAGAATTACATAACAATTACATAACAATTACATAACTTATAGAATTACGTAACAATTTTGTGTCAATGTCACATATTAACATGAAAGTGCTATTTTCAGAATGATTCCAGAAGTGATTTGCTCAGATATGAATGTTCTTTTTATCAATTCATAAACATCATTTTAGGTGCCCGCCCTCTGTTTTTGTTTTCCAATACGAACGTGGGTTACTCCTACATAATACTGAGGACAAAATTATGCTGCCCGCTAAATATACATATATACTTAAAAGTAATTATGTCAAACAGCAATAAGTCACATCAACAGAAGTCAAAAAATGACCATTTTACAGCAGGCATGTTAAAATTTAAGTATACCTAATCAGCTGATTAGCATAAATTGCGCGATATTTTGTAACCTCAGAATTAATAGGACAACTAGAAAATTGCGTATGTAAGCTTATTTTTCGGTCCTTCCCACAAATAATTTAAATGGGAGAAGTTGGCTATAGTGAACAGAAAATTAGATATTATGATAATAAGTTTGACCCAGATTTTTAGCAGTAGAATGCAATTTGAGTTTGAAATTCAAGTTTTTTTGCTCAAAAATCTAATCAGCCATAACTTAAAACACTAAAAGTGATATATCTTCAAAATTAAAAATATTGATCTGGTCAGCTATTAATTCTCCTTTGAGTGAAGTAATTTGCACATCAAGCATAGTTTTAATATATATTTTCGACGGATTCCAGAGTTGGTATATTGGCATGTTAGAAGCCAAGCCAAATTTCAAGAACATGGCATTTTTAGGCTAGTTTGGTGGCCAAAAAATTATGTATAATACATTTGTTTAATCTGGCTTTTTCGTGGCTTTTTTGTTACCGAATTTGAAAATTTGGCTTTCTGTTTATCTAATTTTTTGATGGCTTTTTTGATATCGAATTTGATAATTTGGCCTTGTTTTTATTGTATTTTTTTTGTGGCTTTTTTTTTATATCAAATATGATAATAATTTGGTTTACTTTTTATTGATTTTTTTGTGGCCGCTTTATTGATATCGAATTTGATCATTTGGCTTTCTGTTTTAATAGTTTTTGTGTGGCTTTTTTATATCGAATTTGATCATTTGACTTTCTTTTAACAATCATTTTTTGTGGCTATTTTGATATCGATTTTGATAATTTAGCTTTCTGTTTATTTTCTCAAAGGCTTTGATAGAGAATAAAAAGAAAGTAACAAACAATTTTCTACTCACGTTAGTGATATTTTCCATGTATTTCACTGAAATCATTATAACAATTTTTACCCATCAAAGCCGCTGGATCCGCCAGCTGATTACATTTTTTTAGTCTAATTTGCAGGGCTTGTTAGGTCGAAAATTACCGGTATGCAATTTTGCACAAAACTGGTTTAATTTTATCCTTTATTATATTAAAAATATTACAAAA
>JAIGNY010001280.1:545000-572500 GCA_020152595.1 Chiridota heheva | reverse complement strand
TCCACTTCGTATCATAACAAAATTTGTGGTCAAATGATTGCGTAATACATGGTCAACTCGTTGAGGGAATGTCCTTGAAATGGGATAAAAATCACAGTGGCAGTTTCATCCCGTTCGTGTTTCAAGGGGTGCTTTCTTCAAATGAGCAATCTTAGACATCTCTAAAGGTCCATGATCAAGTCCAGAATAAAAATAAATACAAATTTCCCGCGTCTTTTGCTTTAAACTCAAATCTCCTGCTTGGCTGCATTTATTGACATTGTTCCAGTTTGACAGACAGCATTGCCAGCAATACAAGAAAAGCGTTAAATCGCTGTATACTGATTATACAGAGAATCTGTGTTTTTATTTATGATTTTGACTTTGTTTTTTTCTCAAACATTTTTTTACATACATCAGTCTTTATTCCGCTATAAGCTCAGAAAATTAAGTATTTTATTGAATTCGGTCTAAGGTGAAAATTATGCAAGTGTGTGCAAACCTGGGTAATTTTTCGGGTACTCAATATTGTCAGCTTCAAAACCTTGTGGACCAACTTCAATGGGGAGAGTTCCATTTTTTTCCATGATGGGGGTTAATGGAAGATATTGCCATAAAATCCAGCCCATGCAGCTATGCAGGCTGCCATGAGAATTAAAGGCTGTACAATTAGAGTGTTTGATATTTGTCAATAACTTAAAATCATATTGAAATAGTTTGTCAAACTTTTTGATTAATATATATATATATATATATATATATATATATATATATATATATATATATATATATATATATATATATATATATATATATATATATATATATATATATATATATATATATATATATATATATATATATATATATATATATATATATATATATATATATATATATATATATATATATATATATATATATATGTATATATATATATATATATATATATATATATATATATATATATATATATATATATATATATATATATATATATATATATATATATATATATATATATATATATATATATATATATATATATATATATATATGAATAAACATGGTAAATCATTCTTTCTTAGATTATGTGCTATAATACAGTAATAACAAATTCATGAAGGTTTGATTACCGTTTCTGTTTAATTTTCCCGGCCGCCTGCCTGACAGGTAACAAGCTCAAAGACATTTCCGAAGTGCCATGGTCAAATCCAGAATTACAAATATTATAAATTTTCCGCGCATTTGCTTTTCGTTGATATTTGATGCAAACATCGTGACCCCATGCATGTAATCTTATTCAATAAGTTAAAGGGATACTAGACCGACAAATGAGGACACAATTTTCCAGAGTCTCACAAATATTCAGCAAAACTGAGCTTTTTGGTCGTCGTGGAGAACTTCGAAACTGCGCTAACACTAATTTCATACGAAGTAGCTTTCTGGGATTCAGAATCGATATAAACAAATAATTATATCACTTTGGGAGATAAAATATGTTTAATGAATATTTGAAAATTCACCAATATGACGCCCTGACATATGGGTCTTAGTCCACCTTTAATTGTTCTTTCTTTCCAATTTTCGTGCATCTTTTGTCAGAAAGCCAATTTTAGGGATTAAACGAATCGGTTCGCTGCCCACCTATCCACTGTTGCATTGGCTTTACCCGGCTTAGTACGGTAGCATGGAAGGTTGTAGCCTTCAATACATTTCATCTCCATATACCAGTCAGCGCACGCACGCTTACAAGAATTAGCTGCCATGCATGCACCTTACAACCTTCCGTAATCTGATTAAGGAATAATCTGAACAATTAATTCGAGACCCATGGACAGATGGACAGGTAGAAATATATGCTGTTGAAATTTGATCATTTAACAACATTTTAAGTGTTTAGGCATTTAAAAAATAAATTATGCAAATATTTCCCCCAACCTGCCAACAGTGTTCCCCAACACTGTTTTTCTATAAGTTAATGTATTATGTTAAATCCCCCCTTGAATTATGATCAAATCCAATTGGTAGGGCCATGGATGCAATCCATCCAGGACCAGGGACGAAACTAGAGAAGAGGGACATATTTTTGTTGCGCCCGTGGGTCATCTGCAGTAGTAAGTTGAGAAAAACGGGTGTATACGCTTATGCAGCCTGTAAATGGCTCAGGCAGTCGGACAAGTCAATCTGCTGGGAGAAACGGAAGAGCCTGACAGTTCGACATATTCATCTCACAAAAACGATTTGGATAATAAAAACCAGGGCCTTAATTCCAGTGAGGCAGTACCCCCCTCCCACTCCTGCACACACACCCATACTTGTTTTTAGTTCCAACCAGGGACATGCTGACCAGGGACATGCTTTTTAAATCATCCGATCGGGGACATCGTATGGACGTTGTTTTTAACCGAATTAGATGAGATGAGATTAGGGCCGTAATTCTTATTTGAAAAGTGTGTGTGGGGGAGGACATAACCTCTTATCCAAAAATGGGGGGAACAAATGGAAAAAGTTCCCCAAAATGTACTGAATTTTTAAAAAAATTGCTGAAAAGTGGGGGAAGGGGACATGTCACCTCTGTCTCCCGGGAATTACGGCCCTGGGTGAGATTGATCACAATTTCACAACCCATTTGTGTTCATTTATTTTTTACTACTCATCGTGTTCTTTTTAACAGTTTAATGACATAAAACAGGAATACACTCTATAGTACATACTAACTGCATCGTACACCCATGTGTATGTCCTCCAATCAGGACCACTATACAACATAAAAGATACCAATTCGGGAAACAGGTAATGTGTTAGAGTTTATTCGCCAAACTGGGGACAGTATGCAGTCTAAATCACATAACCGGGGACATATGTGCTAGAATTTCATACTCTGATAATACACCTAAAGACACATATTTTGAAACACAGCCTGCATAGAACCTACTAAAAGGGAACATGCAATAAAATGCGTAATATATTAGGTAGTATATTGTTTCACCCATGGAGAGCCCAAATCTCAAATAAAACCAGCCAGGGATGTCCCCGAATGGTAGGTTGTCCCTGATTGAAAAGTGTGTTATATACCGTGTTTTTATTATATAAATGTCCTCGATAAAACATACGCATGCAGGTCTACTATACCTAATATACGCTTGTGTATGCGAAAAAATCACACTCACTTTAATTTAATAGATAACATATAGATACACATATTTTCATTGATAATTATGAGGACATGAGGATTAAACCACAAGCACCTAGTGCGAACATAAGGATTAAACCCCAAGCACCAAGTGCGAACATGATGATTAAATCCCAAGCACCCAGTGCGCCCAATGATGATTAAGCCCCAAGTATTCAGAGTGCCCACTGCCCAATGATGATTAAACCCGAGCACCCAAAGTACCCAAGAAAATACATGCTATCTCAATGGACCATAGAAATACACATTACCTCGAAGTAAGAACCTAGTGCACTTCACCTCACCTATTCTTTTCAGGCCTCCCGGCCCATAAGGCTGCAGTGCACTCTCTCCACTGGACTCTGTTTTTTGCAGCTTGTCTGGCTTCTGTCCACGAGCTCCATCCCATCACTTTCCTCTCCTTCTCGACTGTCCTTCTCCCATTCTCCAGGTCGTTCTGGGACGACCAACATTCCTTCTCCCCTCTGGTTTCCACGCCATAGCTGTCACACAGTATTTAATAGTGCTCATGCGCATCACATGACCAATCCACCTCCACCTTCTTCTTTTTACTTCAGTGCTGATTTTGTCATGTTTAGCTGTCTAGTGGTTCTCAGTATTTCATCGTTAGATATAACATTTGGCCATCTGATCTTCAAAATTCTCCTGTAGCATTTGAACATGAGTTCCATATCTTATTTAACTTCATAAATGCTACTCTTGCTTTAGAGATTCTGTTTTTGATATCTTCCTCGCCATCACCTTGTAAGCTTACTGTTGCACCAAGGTATCTGAACTTGTTTACTTCATCTAGAGCCTAGCGCGTCCAATGAAAATTAAACCCCAAGAGCACCCAGTGCGAACATGAGGATTAAACCCCCAAGTATAAGCGAAGGCCTTTACCAGTTTATCAAACTGCCAAAACTTGTATAATTTCTTGTTTTATTTATTTTGCATTTATTTTTTACCTGCCCAATGCAGATGTAAACAGATCTTTTTACATATGAACTGGTAGGCCATTTGGTTCATCAGTCACTTCATTTGGCCCACCACATTTTCAAAAATTGTGGTATACAGGTCTGCCGATTTTCGTATATGATTTTTTTAAATTTAGTGCAAGTATGAACAATCTGACAATAGCCACACCGGAAGTGCACATTTCTATTTTTACTCTTTACTGTCAAAATCTTTTAGTGTGTTGTTATGTCCACATTTGGGGGATTTTTTGACGATTGATTTCCTTGTCAAAAGCCAACACCCTTTTTTTCGTTTGGATTTTCCTACCACAAAAACTTTAAAAGTCTATGAAAACTGAAGTCTGCATGTTTCAGATAAATTTGGCTTTATCTTGTTTAGATGAACACTTTAAAAGAAGATGGGTCTTTATGGACAGATGGACGAAATACTAGTTGAGACTTGAAATATCTTTTTTTAATTTTGACGGTGACGGCCCTTAACGGGGGAGGGGGAGGGGGAGCGGTGGCGTAGCTAAATGGTGAGGCGGGCTAGGAGAAATCCCCCCAAAACTCAGAAACTATGTGCACATAAAACAAAAACAAAAATTTAATTTGATGAATAAAAAATAAGTACTTTTTTTTGGTAATTCCGATGAAAGCAATCGGTCTTATTATACCAGCGATCTTGGGAAGTTGGGGAAAAGGATCACAAAATTTGCGAAAAGCGAATTCTGACGTCTAGAGTTACCCAATTTCAGACTCTTCGCTCAAAATATCCGACGACTTTTCCCTCAAAATATCCGGCGACTATTTCCTCCAAATCTTTGTATATGTTGCTCAATATATCCAATTTTGCTCAAAAATTTTCCCCAGTTTTTACCTCAAAATATCTGACTTTTTCCTCCAAATATATGAATTTTTTGTTCAAAATATCAGACTATTTTTTCAAAATCTCTAATCATTTTACTCAATATATCCTCAAAATTTCCAAAGTGTTTCCTCAAACTGTCAAAGCAGCTAACTTATTCCTCAAAATGTCACAGTCAAGTTTTTCCTCGAAATATCCAGGGTGGGGCGGGGAGAGGGGGGTGCTAACTTGTATTCAGAAATTTGTAATAATTTTTCTCCATGCAAAAAATAATAATTAGCTTTCCCCATGGGGGAGGAGGGAGGCGGGTGCCAGGCGGAGGGGTGACCTTTAATTCATTTGTCCTACGTATAATATAGGCCTATTAGTTTGCAAGGCATCGGGAAAAAACTGCCTTCATTCAGATGCCGCATCAGGCGTCAACTTTAGCTTGACCAGTTCTGCTCCCCTTTCCTAACACCGTCCTTGATACGAATCAAGCAGAATCAAACAATTATTTAAATAGAATTGAAAAAATCGGGAAAAGTTAGGAAACTTGTAGGACCTTTCAACCTTTTATATTTTATCAATCTAGTTTTTATAATCGTTTTTTGCATATTTTTTTTCACTCTGAGTTAAGGCGTAGCCACCCCTTTCCCAATTTGGAGAGGGTTTAACCTTCCCGGTCACATGCTTTCTTCCACGGCCGTTTGGAAGGTAAACGAATAGAGAAAGCACTCAAATAGAATTTAAGAAGGTGGTAAAATTGTAGGAAATTTGACCAGCTATAGCTGTAATAATCAATTTTTTAAATAGGATTAACCACCTGTTCTTCGGTGGGTGTAAGATTAATTACAACATGATTGACCGGATCATTTGCTTAGCAACCAGATCAGTGGGGAGTTTCCTATAATAATGCACCGTAGTTTTGAATTGGAAAATCCGTGATCAACATTGATCATTAAATCAAAGTTAATCGTTATTTCAGCCTAAATTGATGTTTAAGAATATTGTACATTTACCAAGTTGAATTTAATATGGAACAGAGAGCAAAGCTAAGCTAACAGACTAATCAATAACAGGAGTCAATCAAACATGAACCTCTTTGAACTTTCCCGGTCAAGCCATCAGTCATGTCAGTTTAACGGTCAACTCCGTTGGTAATACATGTTATAAGTGTTGAAGTTTGTGTAGGCCTAAGCTTAATAGCTCTAATTACGAACGGATTATCTTTCTAACAAGATTTATATTAAGATTTATTGCATCAAATATTATAATTTAATGTTGTGACGAGTGTTCTATGATAAAGCTCTTCGGGTCTTTACGCATCTCTGCTCGTTGGGTCCGATTCATACGTTCCAAAGATTGCAAGAGGCAGCTGGACAATATCATAAATTGCAACTTGTACTTCCGAATCTGCCAAACAACTTACCAATCTGGCAGCTGAATGTATTCATGCACTTGTTGACCATGTGCCGATGGGGATGTCCAGCAACAAATACGGTAAATTTTAATTTGATAATATTGTATGTCCTATGAATAGAATTATTCTTATTTTCGAAGGTTAAATTGCTTGAAACATGCATCATCATTAAATATTTTGCCATTACCCCATTGTGTTGCTCTGGCAATTACTCTTATCTGCGTCACTCTGTTCAAGCTACTAAATTGACGACCCCGTCATTGTAATTGTGTGTTCAACTCTCCCTCTCTCTCTTAAGCTACTAAATTGTCTTTCTTCTCTTTGTGATTAGAAGATATATCTTTATTCTCTTATTAATTATTATTATTTCATTAGTATTTCATTATACTTTCGTTAATTCTAAAGTTATAAATTAAGGGCTATCGTAAATAAATCGTAAATAGTTTTAAATTCTTTAATACAATAATTACTTGTCACAAGTTAGATCAAAAGTAAATTTTGTTTGCTCATTATTGTTTTCTGCCCTTATGACCGGCCATTAAATGAGGCCACAAACGTAACTTATAAGCACTATATGATTAGCAGATTCAAGGGCGTAGATAGAGGGGAAGGAAGGGAGGGGGTGTGACACCCCCTAAATTGGTATGTCGGCAAATCTATCAGACCTTTTAACAAATCAACACTGAATGAGGTTCAAGAGGCAAAAAACATTATCGAACCAAATCCAATCACATCGGCAAAGCCTACACCAACAAAAGCCTACAAATGTTGAAGCTTTTGTCATCTGGTCATAGGGCTTCGCCCCTGGACCCCGAGTCTCGTATAACCTGATAACTTCATTTTGTATGTTTGTTTGTATTAAGCGCAGCGATTTTAAATATATTTTTTTGTATTAAAGTTTGAAATAATAGGCCTATTATTTGGAACCGACGTCAATCGGCTTCGATTACTGTATCAGAAAATTATGAATTGTTAACCTGCAGTAAACTTGACTGATTTTAACTTGAAAAATACAACAAAAATCTTTTCATAAATTGATCTGTCGAAACTGCATTTCCTCATGTAAACTTTACTGAAATTGTTGCATGATTTAAGTCATCAAAATCGTCTAAACTCTAAAACGTGCTAAAACTAAAAAGGTTTTTACAAGCTTGATTAATTAATTAGTTGAGGGGTCAAGCAAGTTCATTTTATATAAAAGAGGATTTCAAAGAAAACAAAATAGCGAAGAAAGCGTTAAATATCGTCTTCGTTAAGGAGATAATTCACTTTAAAGTTTGGTATCATTTGTGCAGAAACGACTGAAATCAGGCTAGTTGTGACAACACAGCCTCAGATTCCTCAGTCTTGTTGTATTCTATCATATTTCTTCCTTTCATTTTGTTGCTCAAAAACCATTTGATATATCAGGAATGTAGTAAAATAAAATCTTTAAAGGGTAATTATTATTTACCACCTAAAAGTTTGAGGAAAAATAATTAAAATAGTAAATTTAAGTGACAAATAAATTTTCTTTAAAATCCATTTACAATTGCTACGAATGTGAGGATGAGAGCACCAACCTACCATAGTAGAGTTTTTACACCAGTCGTTTCTACACAGATGAGACAGAGCTTTAAACTTAAATATCTCCTTCATGTCCTTAACGAAATAAGATTTTTGAATGCTTTCTTCACATTTTGTTCCTTTTAAAGTCCACTTTGATATAAGATGGACTTAATTGACCCCTGAACTAATCCATAAAATGTTTCGCCGCGCTTCGCCCCCTGGACCCTACCAGTCTACGTCACCCTATACCTCCTGACGACGGGATACTGTATAGCTCTTGACCGTAGCTCTGACGACATAAATGTAGGAAGTGGTGGGGCGAGTGGGAAAGGGGAAGAGGTGAGAGGGCTTCATTTTTTCGGTTACATGCTTTTCGCCTGGTAGGGAGGTTAAATTGAAAAAACATATGGTTAATGATAGAAAATGTTGTTGAAGTTTGGCAACATTTTTCATATGATTGCAATTTTAACTCTGGGTCTATTTGTGTTGTTTTCTCTACGCCGCTGCCTGACGACGAACGTGGCGGCCCTATAATCAGATATGATATCAGGGATGAGCTGCAATTATTCTTGTCATTCGCACTAACTTAAACAAAGGAACTTCAACGTCCATGCCCCGAGAACTGAGTCGTGGATATAATATCTAGTGCCATTGAGAGAGAGAGAGAGAGAGAGTTGAACACACAATTACAATGACGGGGTCGTCGCCTGCGTATTCGGTTATGATAGTACAAATGCTATCACGAAACGCTTAATACGACCCGGACGAGAACACAGGTACGACGTACGGACAGACATAACATCGACAACCAAGTCAATGTCCACGGCCTTTAATAACCAGTTGTGGTGCACTGGCGGTTTGCCTTTTGATTTATCCTTAACTACAGCTTTGTACTGATAACCTTCCTCTTTGTTACCAATCTAAGACCCCGTGATCGATACTACATCAACATGTCTGCTGCTTACAAAGGTAAATCGCTTTACCACATGCAATGCTGTCTGAAGAGAACAAATTGATTTGTGTTTATCTCGAAAGTCTTTGAAAACGATTGCCTTCTTGTTTTACCTGTATTGAGACTGCCCATATGCATATATGCCGAGGGAAACAGTTTCGGTCTCTTTTCAAGAATTGTTATAACTAATGGAACAATCGATAGAAACATGTTTGATTTTAAGTTCGAAATGGCTTCACCAAAGCTAAAAGCGAAAATCAAACATGATAAGAATGTTGTCTGAATTGTGATGTGATGAAGCTTCATCGAAAATAGGATTTGCTGTTTACAGATAGGCCAAGCGGCGTATAACTAGGAGGGAAGTAGGGGGAGGGGGAGGGGGGAAGGGACCGGAAATTAAACAATCAGTCGGAAAATTTGCACAACATAAATTTAGTAGGCCTATGTTGGATTGTTTTGGTAATCCTGATGAAAGCGATCGGTCTTAAGAGATCAGTTATAGCCATCTTGGCAAAAAGTATTACAAAATTTCCGAAATTTTTCCTCAAAATACCCTACTTTTTTTCTCAAAAATGTCCGGATATTTTCCTCAACATACCATACTTTTTCTCAATAGGCCATAATTTCTTGAAGGAGACATATAGTCTGACATAATACTTCTTTTCCTCGAATTATCCCAAGTTTTTCTTCAAAATATCTGATTTTCCCCTTAAAATTTTCGGTAACGAAGGGAATGGGAGGGGTAAGTAGCATGGATTCGGAAATTTTGATGGCTTTGCCCCCTGCAAAAAAAAAGTCTAGCTTCACGCCACTGGATAATTCCTTAGTATTTACAGTCTGTCAGAATGATCATGGAATTTGAATCATCAAGTGGCCCGGAGGCTGATATTTTAATCCAAACAGGATAGCAATTGCACTTATTTGAGTTAAGTTAGGGTCCATAATTTAAGCTAATCAGACAAGAGGAAATTTGTGTCATTGCTATCCTGTTTAGGAAAACAGGAATGACTGAAAGATGTACTTTTAAGTACAGTAATAACCCCCTTAAAAAGCAGTAAGACATGTCTTTTTGTGAATGACAATATGACCAGCAAGAGAACAAAAGGAAAAACAGAACCGAAATAGAAACTACTTTGAAATCTTATTCCGTTGAAATATCGAGTTTTAAGGTTGTATTGATATTGTTTGGTGTCGAAGAGTTAGGCCACACTCACCTTTTATCACAAAAATGTTAAAGGAAAGGTATCGTCCCATTGATACATTTAGAAATAAACGCTGCCGTGCTGGTAACGTCACTTCCGGTTTTCTTTTTTTCCTATTGATTGCAAGAAATCTGCGATGTTATCGAACACACATCCGCCGAACCGGACCGAACATGCGAGGCATTTATGCGTTATCGATAACATCACAGAATTCTCGAAATCAATAGGGAAACTTGGAAAACCGCAAGTGACGTTACCTGCACGGCGGCGTTCATTTCTGCATTTATTTATGGGATGATTCCTTTCCTTTAATGAAAGTGGGGACACTGCTTGTCCTGAATCCAGGAAGTACGGCCCTATATAAGGGACCGGTCTACGAAAAAATATTTAGTTTGGCACACATAACATTCCTCTCGCAAATGATTTGAAATTTGGGTACCCAATGAACAAATAACATCTTTATTATGTTTGTGCGTGTTAACAGAGTTGATGGACCGAATTGAATTAAGTCAACAACCTGCAAATATTTGATCTCTTATAGGCTATATTTGGGGCACTGTCAGACTGTCAGACATAAAGATGCTAAACATTTTAAGGCGAGTTCATATATACGATAGTGCATGAAGGCGCCCCTACCATGTCATTAGCCATAGGCGGGATTCGGGGGAGCAAAGGTGGGGAGAATGGGGAAGGGGACTTGCCCTCTACTTTTGTTTCGAATTTGTATCTTTTGTATGGTATTTTGTTTTTTATCTTGTAGCATCTTTTGTGATTTTACCATCACTTTCTGTAAAATCAAACCCCACCTATGTCACCAGCTGATGCGTCAGACAACCTTTTGAGGAAGGAATGAGCGTAGCCAATTTCATGATCTCTTTCTCATCAAGAAATAGAATTGCTTAATATATATATAAGGACAAAATCACAAAAATACATATCAGTATTTAGAAGGATTTAGCGAAAGAAACCATGAAGGATTTTCAAGTTGAACCAGCTTGCAGTGATACCGCTAGATTCCACGCGTTTGCAACTGCGTCGGAAGAAGAGATACAGAAACTTGTTACCAATTCATCTACAGCATACTGCAAGAGTGACCCACTTCCTAATGGTCAAGTTATGCAGTTCTGAGTTAGTTCCAGCTATTACTAAAATAGTCAACTTATCTATACAGAGCGATACTGTGCCTGCTGCAATGAAGGAAGCTATTGTAAAACAATTGCCTAAAAAAATCAGCTTTAAATCAAGATGTTTACAAAAATCATAGCCCAGTCTGCCAGTGTCCAATTTAAGCTTCATATCTAAACTCTGCGAAAAAGTGGTGGCTTTACAACATAACAAATACATCTCAGATCATAATCTACAGAAGGGTTTCAGTCATCTTACTGTCGCTTCCATTCTACAGAAACTGCTCTTCTTAGGGTGCATAATGACATCATAGTGGCTATGCACAAGAAGAAAATGACGGCCCTCGTCTTATTAGACCTCAGCGCTGCATTTCATACTTTGGATCATAGTATTCTTTTAAACCGCCTGTCGACTCGTTTTGGGGGATCAAAAACAGTGCATTTCTCTCTCTCTCTCTCTCTCTATATATGTATATATATATATATATACATATATATATATATATATATATATATATATATATGTATATATATATATATATATATATATATATATATATATATATATATATATATATATATATATATATATATATATATATATATATATATATATATATATATATATATATATATATATATATATATATATATATATATATATATATATATATATATATATATATATACATATATACATATATATATATATATATATATATATATATATATATATATATATATATATATATATATATATATATATATATATATATATATATATATATATATATATATATATATATATGCATTAAACTGATGGCGCAAAAGTTCCAACTTGCCTATGTATTCAAGCCTTGCAAGTAATTTGCAACTAAATTTAAAGGTTATGTTAAAAAATTGTATTTTGA
The DNA here is from genome assembly GCA_020152595.1 of Chiridota heheva. Classification (NCBI taxonomy): domain Eukaryota; kingdom Metazoa; phylum Echinodermata; class Holothuroidea; order Apodida; family Chiridotidae; genus Chiridota; species Chiridota heheva. The sequence continues at coordinate 560,383 of JAIGNY010001280.1, read as the reverse complement.
GATGCTTAAGAATCCAACCCAGCCTGCAATATAGAAAATGAAAATGTTATTGTTCCATAGTCAGATATTATTTGTTTCTTTACTTTACCAGACGTTCATGTGTAAGTGGTGTGGTACACGATACTGCAAAGATTGCATGCGAGGGGAGTTCACTGGAATGATGCTGGCCCTCAACCGCTGCAGAATATGCAATCAGGTAGGATATTATACGACTGTCATTAATAAACCAATATCAATACTTATGCGTATGAATGATCTGATCTCTCAAATTATAATTAAATATGATTTGTTGGATTGAAGAACCAATAGAGCAAATTCTATTTGCCCAAAACAAAATTGAGCTACTATGCCTTCTGTCTACCATAACAAGGCAATTCAGATGGGTGTATCCAATGTCCAATGGATCTATAGAGGTGCGGCCAGCCTTTCGGATTTTGGGGAGGGGTCGCCAAAGGGAAATTTTTGGATCGTTAGCATATTTTCTGGACCTTAAACAGTTTTGAAAAATAATTTCAATAGATAAAATGTTGAATAAATTTTCTTTAAGATAGATTAACAATTGCTAAGAATGTGAGGGTGAAGGCTCCAATCTCCCATAGTAGACTTACTACATCAGTCATTTCTACACAAATGAGACACAACTTTAATTAATATCATACAAGAGAATCTTACTTGACCAGTGAACTATCCGTTAACGTACACAACCATGCAATGCGGAGAAATGAATTCACAACTAAACTGCCTCATAAAATGAATATTCAAATTTGACTCTGGCGAAAATTTATATTGTCAGTGTCGATTTATTCCCATTTATAATTTTTTTTTTTTTGCATGAATTTGTTACACAGTACATTGAACAGTTGAAGTCATTGAAGACTGGCGACACCGTATATAATCCTTATTGTGAGAACTTCTATAAACACAGGGCATTCAACAACAACAACGATTGAATACACAACATTACCGGACAGACGCGGTAGTTACCTGCATTTTCCCATCAGTCACCAGAGGTGACTGCCAGGTTCTGCTAAACACTACCGAGGATGATAAAATACACACAGACATACAAACATAAAGATGAAAAACAACTTAAGAGAAGAATCAAACAATGACATCTGGACGTGATGACTAGGCAAAGAGCAGCGGTGGGTGGGGGAGGGAAAGAAAAAAACCTAGTCAGGAGGGATGACCAGGTGCAGGGAAGTGGGGGGGGGGGTAGAGGTTCAGGGGTGAAGGGTACGAGGAGGGGCCGGTTTAAAGGTCTTACAGCTGTGTGAGGTGGGGTCGTTTGCGTTGATTATGGCATCTCTTTATATATCAACTGATCAATACACCAAGAAGGTAACACTTTAGAAAGGTATCGCCTTGAATACACATTGTTGTATACATATAACGCTATACGCTGATGTCAGAATGTGATGTTTTCCCCGAAGGCTTGTTATATAAATTGTATCTGTACATGATTTTCGCGAAAAATTTCGCCTCGTATTTACCTTATAATGAAATCCAAATGAGATGATTTCAGTACTATACATTTCTTATTTTCCGTTGCTTTTACATTTTCCATAGAGTCTTAAACTACAACTGTTGGGATTAATGATTTTTTTTTCTTTCTTTCTGTGCAGACAAAGTGCCAAGGTCTCCGCGTTGAATTCGTCGCATCAGCCAATATACCAACAGAAAATGCCAAAGGCTCTAAAAGTGCTCCCCCGGGCAGGGGGAGAAGCACATCATCAACAAAATCAGCCAAATCGAGAAAGAAGAAGAAAAAGAGATAAAACGGATACCATAATGCTACACTTTAACGAATTGTAAATAATCGAAATTGTAATTTTTGTTTACCTGTTTACGTAACTGGATTCTATTTTGCTTAATCTATCCTTGAAAGATTATCTCTTCTTCAAAAGCATATTCTAAATTTCCAATATCAAGCAGCCTGGTTAACTTGAAGAATTTTCACCCTAAATAATCGAACTAATTACTATCTATCTTTGCTGACAAACATAATCACAATCTTTTACCAAGCTGTTTTCAAACACTTTTCACGCTGAATAATAGTTTTCATAAGAATTCAATACGTTGAACGTTCAAAAGATATTCTCGCCCACTCTAGTTGTCATGTATATTCCCAGGTGAGGAGTGTTGTAACCCAGGCTTGTCAGGTCTGCTACGCGTTTACCGGCCAAATATCTTATTGAAAATTGGCCAAATCGTGCAAAAAAAACAAAACAAAAACGGCCAAATCAGTTTCCAATGGACTGAATCATTGAAAGAAGTACCAAACGAAGTAAAATACAAGATAAAGATATATGTATTTGTTATCACTTCACACAAAAGTTTTCACAAAATCAAATGGAAAAATATAATTTGACTTTTTGGTAGTAGTTTCAACGCTCTGGTATCACAAATGCTTAAAACAGATATAAGTAAGTAATAATTTTATGAGTTAAAAGTGAAATGAAGGGAAGAACAAGATGGTAATCCACGGAATTGCTGACCTTATCGTCTCGGCTACATAATTTGAAAAGTAATCTTTAAGTGACACATGTCACATCTTTTACGAAACACAACATTACCTCATCCTTCAACAACCCACAAAGTAAAAACCGACTGCACGGGTTTTTTCCCTGGCACGCGACTAACCAAAATTGATCGTTTTTAAATCAAATATTTGATCTCTGACCTCTGACCTTTATGTGACATGTCCCATTTTGTGCGGGACACAACCCTCACCTTACACCAATTAACCCTATATAACTTAGGGTTTTCCCAAAACGTGGCACAAAATTTACTGTTTAATCAATTATTTGACCTTTGACCTTCAAGTGACATACCCTATTATATGTGGGACATAACCCTTGCAACCAACCTACCACGTAACAACCTCCACCAACCCACCAAGAATAATTACGAAAACAATTACATTTTTCCAACGAAAGGCAACACAAAGGCAAAATTTACCATCATAGTTTGACCTTTGGGCGACATGTCACAACTTTTTGAGACGCAAATGTGCATCCATCGTCTTCCATCAACCCACCAAGTAACAACTCAATTGCACATACGGTTTTCACATGACATACGACTAACCAAAATTTACAAATCAATTATTTGACCTCTGACCTTTACGTGACATGTTCCATTGTGTACAAAATACAATCTTACATCACCTTCCACCAACCCAACAAGTACCAACTTAATATTACTTACGGTTTTCTCCCAGGAAGGGTGACAGATAATTTACTATTTTTAAATGAATTACTTCACCCTTTACATTTGACCTTTAAGCAACATATCCTTTTCATATCTCTTCATCACCACCATCAACCCAACAAGTAACGGCCTCCACCAACTTAGCCAGCAAGGAACAATATATACAATTGCAATTACGCTTTTCCGAAGAAATGCAACACATCATTTACCATTATTATTTGCCCTCTGACCTTTGACTTTTAAGCAACATGTCACATCTTTCCCAAGACACAACTATTCATCATCTTTTATCAACCTTCCAAGTAACTTTACATCGTCCTTCATGAACTTACCAAGTAATAACCCAATTGCACTTATGATTTTTCCATAACACGCGACCGACCAAAATTTACCATTTTAAATCAATTATTTGACCTTTAAGTGACACGTCCTATTTTGTTCGAGACACAAGCCTATATCACCTTCCACCATCACATCAAGTACAAACCTAATATTATTTGCGGTTTTCACAGGACGCACGACAAACAATTTACTATTTTTAATCAATTATTTGACCTTTAAACTTTGATCTTAAAGGTACATAACCCAACTTGTGCGGGATATAAGTTCACATCACCCTACACCCTCCCACCAAGTTTTAACTTGATAGCTTGCACGGTTTTTTTCTGTACATGCGACACAATATTTTGTACACTCACACATACACACACCCACCCATACACAAAAGTGAGTACAATACCTTATCGCCATATATACTATTTGTTGAGATAAGTTTAGTTTACCAAATTATTCAAAATCGTCCAAATTTCATTAGGCGGGTACTGAACAATGTTTACCAGCCAAACATGTCTCAAAACGGCCAAATTTGCCATATTTGGCCAGTAATAGGCCAATATGGCAACCCTGTTGTAAACAAGAATGTGTCATTCGTGTTTAACAAGAAGATCAAATAATCTTTCTCTACCCTTAAGGCCTAAATGGTATGTTTTTAAAAGGGAAATACACGGTTAATTTCTGGGGTGGGTGGAACTTTTGATTATCGGTATCTCTGTTACGTTTTGTTGTAATCTTACACAGTATGAATGTTTTTCTCATCACTTATATTTATTTTTGTAGTATACATACATACATACATACATACATACATACATACATACATACATACATACATTCATACCTACATACATACATACATACATACATACATACATACATACATTCATACCTACATGCATACATACATACATACATACATACATACATACACTACATGCATGCATACATACATACATACATACATACATACAATAAACATACATATCCATTATGTTTATTTTTCACATGCCATTATATGGGAAACCAGTTTGTAAAGCTTTTTATTTGCTTTTAATGGTACCACTACATATCCCTTGTTTCTAAAGTATAAATCATAAATATTAAAAGAAGTTAAAACAAATGAATAAATGATTATCTATGCAGATAATCGGCCGCAGATCAGTCGGCTTCTATGTGTTCCATACTGTTTCTTAGAGTGAATGAGTACCATGGCACTCAAGAAAAAATGCACTTGGATATCCATGGATATCTCTTTTTGCTCCGCGATTGCTCTTATAGATGTGGAGATTATTATAAACATATAAATATGTAATTATTTATGATCTTTATTTTAAAAATACCGGCATTAGTGTTACAGTTCATAATGATCGATTGTCTACAAACATTTCATAGTTATATGTTTAACTTACCGCAAAGTATTAATACATTACATATTTTTTTACCCGTAAGCAATGTTAAGGTTGAAAATTCGGATAAGGCCATCAGACCTTACAATTCTAAATAATTTTGTCATTATACGCCAATCTGTTGAATATACCACCTATACGTGCCGTCAAGTGAAGAACAAATGAACTGTTGAACTGAAAACTTTAGTCGCAATCATCTTTTTTCGTTTGTGTACTCATTGAAGTTCGCTCTCCATTCAGAGTAAGCCCCGAGCTGACAATCTCCATTTGCTTCACGCCACTCCCTTGTATTGTTTATAGTCACTCAAAAGATTCTGAGAAAGAACATCGACAAAAATGAAAACAGTTCTTCACTTTATACTATAGATATATGGCTGTGAGACGTGTAACATCACGCACACCCGACAAGAGCGCCGACATCTCGCTACATCCATCACTGCATCTGCAGGGCTGTAGTGGCCTACTGAAAAGTGCCACGACAGGCACCATAGTTAGACAAAGCACGGGCCGAAAGTTAATCAACACAAACAAAATTGTTGATTCAAATAGTGCCACGGCAATGCCGGGCTGCCGTGGTGGACGCTACTGTCCTGATCTGATATAGCAGACAGTAGTGCCTTGCCTTTACACCTGTCCTGTCAGCAGTGACGTAAGTAAGTATAGTAAATATACCTATATACCACACAAGCGCTACTCGCCCCGGCCGTAGGCCCATAGCTAGTACGCCACTGCCTGTCAGGCAAATCCTACCGTGAAACCAACCATACATGACCATTAAGATCAAAGAGGGTATTTTTAAAGAGGAAATCTCGTCTTAGTAAAATGGCGATTTTCACTTCACATCCGGTTGTGGATCGTTTCTAAATATAGTACGTTTTGTACGTAGTGTGTGTGTTTGTACAGTGCCAGTCACTTCCGGGCGGTTATTGATTGGTTGTCGGTATGTGTGTATAACCAATCAGAAACCTTACTTTTTATTGTATATCACTGTCTATGTTAACCCGGTATTTGGCATTTAAGCTTCGTCGCAATATATTTGCTTTACGTCACTCTCGCGGCGGTGATTGATTGGTTTGTCGGTGATTGTGAAATAATTTCGACCAATCAGAAACGTTGGATTGTATTGCTATTTTTTTACCTCCACCTTACCTTAACATAATATTTGGCCTTGTTTTGGTATTCCCAGGCGCTTAAGAGATATTTGTGGTCATAACGAAAAGTGTGTGGGGAAGGGGGTGGTAAAAGGATAGCTGGTTTGCGGCCCGGGTTGTTTGTTTGAGGGGATAATGGGACTTTAGGGCCGTGCAGCCAGCACGCCTGACTCGCCGACATGTGCCCCAGTTTAAGACGTGATTTGGGGTCATGTAAGCTGCAGCCAGATCCTGGAGTTTGAAAATACTGTATCATTTCATATTCACAACCGAAGGGGGACTTACATTATAGGCCTCATCCAATCCAGATATAAACTATTATATACTAATGCAAGACGTGGGCGTTAACGACCAAGGGACAGGGACAACATTATATGACTGCGAAAAAACAGAAGCGAGAACAAACATTTAGGATAACATATTTTCCTAACTTGGCAATAATGTTTTGCAGGAAATGATTCCAGTAGTTACATTTGTCCTCTCTATGACCTTGAAGGGTGACATTCATCCTGGTGTCTATTCGAAGAGACACCAATCCGGGAACAGTGAATACGGACCACGTTGGTTCAATGTCGTCCTCGCCGTCATTGTCTCCCCCTTCGCCTTCGTTTGGATCACTGAATTTACATCAGGAAACAAAAGCAATTGTGTATTTTAGATACGCTGCATACAAAACGGTGCACCCGATTTGAATCGCATTATCAGTAACTACTGTGAATAATGATACAAATTATGGTCAGTAACTACTGACATGTATTATATATATAATACATATTACGGCTATGGTCAGTAACTACTGACACATGTTATAATACGGTAATACATATACATAATACGGTAGTACATGACTAATGAGAACCCAGATAAAGGGCTAACAGAAAAATTTCGGAGAGCTCCCATTTCATGGGACAGACAGCTAAGAAGTTGAAATTCTGCCATGCGGTCTAAAATTGACAATATCTTCTCAGAAGAAAAAAAAAAGGTTTCATGGGTAACTATACCGTGGGCCCATACTGCAAAATGTTATTTTCAGAAAATATCTCGAAAGTCCCCGAAACTTGCCCTTTCTGCTGTTCTGCTGCAAAAAAGACCCCGAATTTTATTATTTTATTATAGGTTTCAATGAGGAAAATAATTAGTTCCGTGCTAACGTAGGCTCCGTAGGCTCCACCGGTGCACGGTATTATTTTCTCCAAGCTTGCTTTCGCTGGATTCGAAACCAGACCTTCATTTTTTGACGCATTCGGTGCCATCTCCGTAAATTAATGGTGTTGTGAAGATCCCTTAAAATAGGCACTGACTTAAAGGCTACTCAAATTGACAATAAAACTTACTTCGTTCTTGCAAAGTTGGTGTACAGGTGTAGAATTGCAAAATGTCCAAACTCATATTCGTTTCTGCGGGCGTAAAAGACCAATTCCTCCCAGGAATGAAAGCGTGCCCAAACACATACCGCAGATCTTCTGAGTGAGCAACTCCCTTCCACTGAATTGGCGCTTACGCAGAAATCGACGGCAAAGGATTAACAAAGTACGTACACCTTATTGCCATCTAATGCATATGTTCTTGCAATAAGTTCCGCTGTGCAACGGAAAGCTTCATCTGTCTCGATATCAATGTAGTCGTAGAAATAATTGGCTCTGGGGTAATCCCACTTTCTCCAGTCCAGTTGTTCAATCGAACCTAATATGACGTCATTTTCGTAGCTGTAAGTAAACTTTTCGAGCTTCTCCCTAATATTGTCGTTCTCTGATCTTGGAAATGGGGATCTTCGCTGCAGGATATATGCTCGTGCAGCCATCAATACGTATTCGCATTGCCCAGAATGACATCACAGTGCTTGTACTTTCCTTGAATAAGAAGTGATCTTGGTCTGTTGGTGATAAACTCACCATCAATCACTCGGGTTCGAACCCTGGTCGATCTGCAACCAGTGAGTTCACAACTGGTTATCAAAGGCCGTGGCCGTCTTGATATAATGTCCAGCACTGGATGCTTTCGGGACTTTAAGCCTTTCTATGCTATGCTAAAAACTACAGATAATTGTCAGCAGTTCTTTCAATAAAACTATTTTCTTATTTCTTAGGTATAAGGCATAACACTACTAGAGTAGTCACAATATCATTAACATAAAGCGAGAGAAAATATAGACTTATGGCATTTGAATAAAACACCAATTCTTTCACTGGAAGTTTTCGAAGACAATCAACGAGCTGGTTGCCATTTGTGACGTCACCGCAACGTGCAAGGTCTCCTTAAAAGTACGCATTTTTTGCTACTTCATTTATGTTCTCTAGTCAGCTAGCAAACCACACGGAGACATATTGCCACTCTGTTTAAATTAGAATAAAGAAATTGCATTTATGAGATTCACATCCATCTTACCATTACAAGCTGGATTGCTCGAGAGGCCATGCAGCCCCGTCGCTACTGTGTCGACGACGACGACGAGTGAACACACAATTACAATGACGGGGTCGTCGCCTGCGTATTCGGTTATGATAGTAACAATGCTATCACGAAACGCTTAATACGACCCGAACGAGAACATAGGTACGACGTACGGACAGACATAACATAGACAACCAAGTCAATGTCCACCTGTCCACGGCCTTTGATAACCAGTTGTGGTACACTGGCGTGTCCTCACAACCCAGGCTTGAACCCAGGGCCTCGTGGTCTGTAGACATGTATGATAACCGCTACACCACAGTTAGCAGTTAGTGTGTCGTTCATTATCTTTATAACCAACTGACCAAAACGTGCATAGTCCTAACGGTTTGCTACCTAAACAATTGTAAGGGCCGCGTTTGAGCGAAGATTTGTCGTTTCCATTTTGGTCAATTTGGTCATAATCTGAAGTAAAATCATTGGAGGCATTTCCCCGGACAGACTATAGTACGGTACGTATAAACATTCATATTTCAAATATACCTTGTGCATGATGGTCGATCGTACTTTATGGTATATTGGTATATGAACTCTTCAACTCTTAGAAAAGAAAAGGTTCTACATATACTTATCACGTATTTGAGACCTTCTCTTCTCTAGAACCTTTATTCTAAATTACTATTATATCCAGTTACATATACCATGGGCTGCGGAGTAGGGGGCACGTGCCCCAACCTTTTCGGAAATCATAACATGGATAACCTGCAATTTGTAACAATTACTGTTGCAAAAGTTACGAATAACAGATCATGTCCGTTGAAAACTGTTAAGTAGAAAAAAAATGAAATAAAATGTCCCAAAATGTAGGTCTCCGTCTCCAAAGTGGTTACCGTCACACCATCGACTGCACACTTGCTGATAAGGCAAGTGGCAATTGTCTTTGTCAAACTTAGGCACGTACGATATTTACTCTCTGCTTACTTTGTCAGGTGGTGTTTACTTTGAAAGTCTAAACCCCATTTAGACCCTTTTATTAATTTTTTTCAGAATTATCATCAGAATAAATATAATGAAGATCATAACAATGCTCCGTTAGGGCTTTAAGTCCCCAAAACTTGTACCACTGCTATACTGATACACACTTTCAAACCGCAATTAGTCCTCATACAGAGTCCCATATAGCAAAGTTATTGTCAGGGTCGTATAAGCCCTTGGAACCGGATGGACATGTCCCCCTCCCCCGAATAATTTACAAAGTGGTATAATAAATAATTATTTGTAAAAACAATGCCATATGAGGTGAATGCTACATCTCGGCTCCTCCAATAATCTAAGGTCTCATACGGCCCTGTCATCTTATTTGGAAAATATACAGGATCAGATCATGGTGCAAATTAGGGCAGGTATGGAGGGTCGTTGTTAACAACAATTCACCAGGCGAAAGTTGCTCGCTCTCCTCTCCCAATGAATACGAGTGTCTCTTGTTCCCCCCCCCCCATCTCTATCAACGGCGCATACGAAATTCCTAGATCAGCTTATGTCTCAGAATAATTGAAAGTAGGTGAGAACAGCTACACATCCAAACAATCGCTTTCTTCTTCAGAGTCTCAGAGCAAAAAAAGAAAAGGATAGTCTTAAAGATCTCACCTCGCTGCTGGTACTCATGGTTAGAATAACATTGATCCTATTATTAAGAAAGTTAAGAAGCTTTTCCTCGTTCATAAATAAACTTATGCCAGTTTTTTTGCATCCATTTCAATTTCAGCTAATGTATAGAACGGGGAAGAAAGGGAAGGAGACAGAGTTCAAAATTATTTCTTTTACAGCTAATATTAAAAACCGTATATATTGTGGCCCGACTTCTTATTGCTGCATTGACAGATTGACACTATTAAGACAATATATTCTCACTCCAAACTTCAGTCAACCACTTCTTTTCTTTAGCTTTGTATTTTACTTGTATTTTCTTATAATTTGAATTAAAATAAGATAACTTGAGTACTACAAATTATATATTTTTCTTTGCTTTTTACTGTTTTATATTTTTCATCAGGTTTTAAACCTGAACTGTTTGATTGAATATATTTATCTTTTTTGCACAGAAAAATGCATTATTTGTATAATCTGTCGGGGAATCGGAGGAAAGGCTTTCCCCACGTCGTGGACGCTATTTTTTAGAGAATGTTTAACATTATAACTGGGCGATCATTTAGTTGTCGGTATATTTGTACATGACCAATCAGAAACGTTGACTTTTATTGTATTTTACTGTCCATGTTAACACGACATCTGGCCTGTAACACAATTCTGAGCAACTCGGCGACCAAGATTATTCAACGTGATTTTGGCTGGCATACAAGATGACTTCCAGTATTCCAATGTTGACACCGTAAGTTGTCATCCATATGTCTATAGATTGATATACAAACATGTCTGAACATAATGTGGTGTGTTCATAGGCGTAGGAACATGTTTTCTTCATTAGAAGGGGGGGACAAATATACGTGGTATGTTTATAGGCGTAGGAACATGTTCTTTTCTATTAGGGGGAAGAAGGGAGCACAAAGATATGTAACACTAGTTCAATGGTAAAAAAATGACTTAGTTGATGGGGAACCATGTAGGTCACAGCAACATGGGGGAGGGGGAACGTTCCCCCTGGTTCCTACGGCTATGGGTCTGTTAACTCTCAACCTTGAACTGATTCTTTCTTCTTGTATAGGCTAAACTCTATTAATGTTAGCTTTGATCTGTGAAATGTTTGGAAATGCAAACAATTCAGTGTTCCTTCGGGCCTCGCACCAGTGACCTACGGGTGATTGTGATCGCCCAATGAAATTTTCTTTAAAAATGCACTGCTACATCACCTGTCAGGTACTTCCTGGCGCTACCTCTGTGCTTGAAGTTGGCTATTGAGACAAACTTATCATTTTTACAATCCAACACACGGGTGCGGGTACACAGGTAAAGCAGCCGCAGGCGAAAACAAGATCTCACCAGAATATTTCTGTACACAGTCGAACATGTGCTGAATAACCAGACAGATTGACGAAACGTACGATTTGGTGTATTCTACATGTCTGCATGTATTGATCTTTAGCCATACCAGCATACGGTTTCTGTAGTAAATTTGCACTTCACACTAAGCTGGTATAAGTAAAGTATATATGTGCTGTAATTGAAGACGGCATACTGCTTCTGACATTTAAAAAACGATTTATATTTTCATTTTTGTCTCCAATTCAATTATTTTAATTGCATTTATATCTACATGACAAGAATACAAATACAAATTGATAATAAAATCGTGAATATATAAAGCAAAATGATGAATTACCACCATTATAATACAATTCATCTGCCCCGGATGGCGTGGTTTAATTTTTGGTGGCGAGATGCCATTCAAAATCTACATTTGGTATACCCATTTCTATCCCTTCAAAATAATGTTCATTTCAGGGAATCCTGTTTTTTACCTCTTAAATCAATACAATGCTATTTTAAAGGGAGCTAACTAAGTAAAATATGGGAGTCATTTTTCGCAAAAGGGGCCCGGCACAACATTTCAAACTTGTATTAACTGTAGAGATATATGCCACCCATTGAGGGATTTGTTCTTAGCTTCTGAAAGTATTAACACGTTTTGTAAGAAAAAACCCAATATTTGCTTTGTCCCACACCCACACAAAAAGTATATGGTTATATACAGTAGCGTAGCGACGATTTTCATATTGAGGGGAGGGGGTTGGGGGGTTGGGGGTTGAAATGAACCGACAAGATATTTAGTGGTGAAGTTGTGGTGACACCAAAGGTGTGATTTCGAGCGCAAAGCCCTGGACTTGTCGGCGTGGGGTCTAGGGGCCCGCTTAAGGGCCCTTGGTGGAGTTCAGGACGAAACCCCATGAAAGCTCTCGCAAAATTGACATTTCAATGGCAAAAATTATGTCACAACGCATAATAAGGTGTATTATACAAGTCAAAATTCATGTCAAAGAGAGCTATAATACACCATATACAAAACACAAACTCATGAAAACGCATGTGTAAATATGTTTTATTGTTCACGTTTGTACATGGTTAGGTTTATCGTCACTTATTGAAATATATGGGTTGTCTAAAAGAAAGGTTTTTAATAATTTACTACAAACTTGTGGAAATGTTGTCAAACTTTTAAAATGAGCTTGTTTTGTATCACGTGCACTCCGACACCCACTTCCCTCTCTCTCCCCTCTCTATCTCTCCTCCCTCTCTCTCTCTCTCTCTCCCCCCTCTCTCTCTCTCTTTGTCTTATATCATGTATTTAAAATCGCACAAATGTTTAACATATTATTACCGAAGAACCTTTTCTGAAAAAGTGCCCTTTTGAAATCTAAAAACATGATAAGCAGCTGGAAGGTCAAAGCTTGTTGAACCGACGGCACCAATCTGAACCGACGGATTAAAATCTGAACCGACTGTTTAAAATATTGGCGGCGATCGCCCCCTCGCCCCCTCCCATTCTGGCTACGTCACTGGTGGTCCACGTCACTGGTGGTATAAAGAGATACTTTTGAAATGACATTTTCTGAAGCGGAATTTCAACAAATCAGTCGAATCCTCTACATGGCACACTGTAGGTCTATATGTGTCCATGTTCATACAGTTATTGCGACGAATGACTATCAATTGGTGCAATGAAAATGTTTTCAAGGTATATGGACAAATTCTATATTTCACCAGAAAGAACTTTAAATTCTACGACCTGTACGATCCAGATATTCTAAAAATCATTCACTGAAAATCATTAAACCTTTTTTTCTCCTGCTAAATTTAATAGAGAAGGTGTGATCGAAATTCAATGTTCTTGGCCATATTCAACTGCTCTGATTCAAAGAAGAATTGAAAAACAAGAAGTTAACACGAGGAATGATTCATTGGTTTTCTTTTTTGGATGTCACAAAATTAGGCCTACAATCTGGCAATGAAATTTAAAGACTTGATTATGATAGAGCTTTAAAATGCTTAATTTTTTTGATCTGATTTTGATGAAATTGTTGCTATTTTCATGGTTTTAGCACATTTTCTTCCAATTCCATAGATCTTTAAAACGAGCTTGGTTCTAATTGTACTGTATATATGTTTTCAATTCTACTGCACGCAAGCCGCTCTTATCATCAGTAGTATATATGGAGATTATTTCTACTATCTGACCTTATAAATATGTAATTATTTATGATCTTAGCATGCAAATACAAAAGTGTTATACAGTTATATAGGCCTATGTAGTTACCGATTGTCTGCAACTTATTACCTGCCTATACTATTTATAAATAATTTATAATTAGGTTTTACCGGAAGATACATTACTTAACGTTTTGACCAATAAACAAACTAAGAGTTGAAAAAAGCTGTCAACCTACGGACTAATATATTGCTATGCCAAACTAAAGAATACACCTATGCCGCCAGGTCAAGAATTTTAAGCTAAAGGAAAACATAAACTGTTAGACTGGAAACTTTACTAGCAATCATCTTTTTTGTCTGTGAACTCATTGAAGCTCACTCTCCATTCAGGGTAAGCCCCGAGCTGCCAATCCCCGTATGCCTCACGCCACTCCCTCTCATAGTCATTCAAAGATTCTGCAAAACAAAATCGACAAAAATGACAGCTGTTATAGTAATGACAAAAATAGACTGAAGGGATCATTAAACCGTGGTTTTCATTCTAAATAACTCATTGAAAGATAAATCAAATGTTTGGGATCCCAAAATGAAGGCATGTCTCTATTCGCCAGATCAGGTGGTATGCTGATACCCTGACCGAGATGTTATTAGTCCTCGTGGATAGAGGAGGAATCGATCAGCAAATGGGACCCAAGCATGTAATCGATCATGTAATTTCCTGTTCTCAGATTAGACATCAGAGTAAGTATTGAACCATAAGAATTTTATTTTCGAACTGGAGGACACATCACTGAAATTACAATAATGCTGAAGCAGGGAAGAGGGAGGGGGTCGCACACACTTATATGCATACGGGGCAATTTCATTTTGGAAAGGCTGAGCATATTTTCCCCGAATATTCGGCAATCTTGCCCGATTCTTTGGCTGTCACAAAAAATTAGGGGGCAGTTTTCCCCATACCCCCGTCTCGTACGCCACTGCGCACATTCCAGATATGGTGTGCAATTATTCATTGCCTTCAATGGCAGTTAGCTTTAACAAGGAGCTTCTCCTTGGTTTTGACATCTCGCACATGTCAAGGGCACCGACTAGAGCTCTAGATATGACATTTCGCTAAATCATACGTCACTGCATCAGACCAGAGAAATTGCAATAGAGCAAACAACGATGCCTGCATCTTCCCACGCAGACAAAAGTAACATGTGACTGCTAAACAGCAACAGCGAGAACAAACATTCAGGGCAAAATCTTTACCTGACTTGGCAATGATGTTTTGCAGGAAATGATTCCAGTAGTTACATTTGTCCTCTCTATGACCTTGAAGTGTAACATTCATCCCAGTGTCGATTTGAAGAGATAACAATCCGGGAACAGTAAATTCTGGCCACGTTGGTTCAATGTCGTCCTCGCCGTCATTATCTCCCCCTGCGTTTGGATCGCTGAATTGAAATTAGGAAACAAGAACATGCATTTTGGATTTAAAAAACCAAAACAAACAAAAACTGGCAAACAAAACTGAATATATATATTTTTCAAACTATATAGGATGGGGGAGGAGTGATCAAGAGGTTGGACGGTGGTCAGGAGGAGGGGAGGATTGAGTTGGCAATACAATCGTGGGCCTATTGGACTGGCAAACTGATGTTAATATCTACGCTTAAGGCTACGTAAAACTTACTTCGTTTTTGCAAAGTTAGTGTAAAGTCGCATAACGTCCAAACTC